>OY783199.1:13435301-13549574 GCA_963678675.1 Xiphydria camelus | reverse complement strand
TCTCTCTCTCTCTCTCTCTCTCTCTCTCTCTCTCTCTCTCTCTCTCTCTCTCTCTCTCTCTCTCTCTCTCTCTCTCTCTCTCTCTCTCTCTCTCTCTCTCTCTCTCTCTCTCTCTCTCTCTCTCTCTCTCTCTCCTCTCTCTCTCTCTCTCTCTCTCTCTCTCCTCTCTCTCTCTCTCTCTCTCTCTCTCTCATCTCTCTCTCTCTCTCCTACTCCTCTCTCTCTCTCTCTAGATTCGTTCCAACTAACACGAGAACTGATTCTGAACTCAACGAAGTCTGCGCAGTCTGACCTAGCCGTTCCAAAAGTCAAACTGCGCAGACTCCGTCGAGTTCAGAACCAGTTCTCGTGTTTCTTGGAACGAACCTAATAATTTTCCTTTCAAATGATGCTTTTTACTTTTTATTTATAAATCTTGAACATGGTGATCTTAATTGATTTCAAATCTTTTTTGGAGAGTATTTTACGTATCAATTTTTGTTGGCACTGATTGAACATGCCGCCTTTTTTTTTACAGAGAATCTGTTTTTGTGGGGGTACTGTTTACTCTTCCAATGACCGTGACGAATTGTTTCATCACATGTAAAGATACCACTTATGACGGTATATACGTTGTTACATATATTAACTCGAGACATTGGAATAGTTTTAAGAAATCCTTTTGCATGCACCGCTGAAATTTCGCCCTTACTAGTAAATAAATTTCCAGCACAGAGCATCGATATTTTGCTGCACCTGTATTCTTCTGGGACGTCCTAAAATAATTATAAAAACCCCATATAATTCTGCCCTAACAATTACAATCTTATCGAGCTGTACCTTATCGAGGAAATCTTTCGACGTAATGATTCCGAAATGTTTCTATGATGTTTTGCAACATTCACGAATTTATCGAGAAATATATATTATGCGTAAAAAGAAATGTTTCTAACATACGGTAGTGTTCACGAATATTGTACAATATCGCAGCAATGTTACAGAAAATTTACTTGCAAAATAAATCGGCTTATGATAGCTAAAGAAAGTAAATAAGTGAGTCGGAGTAGAGCCGATCGACGAGGAGTTACTCCGACTCACTTACTGTACATGGCGAACACCACTTCCATACAACATTGTTCTGCCAGATGTTTACACATCAATTACAAGTTAGAATGACTAATTGATGTGTAAATATCTGGCAGAAAAATGTCGTATGGAAGTGGTGTTCGCCATGTACAGTAAGTGAGTTGGAGTAACTCCTCGTCGATCGGCTCTACTCCGACTCACTTATTTATTTTTTTTAGCTATCATTAGCCGATTTATTTTAGCTATCAAATCTCGCTCACTAGATGTTTACACATCAGTGTCTCGAGTACTAGCAGACTCGTTTTGTGTTTTTTTTACCCATTTCTGTGAAAATAAGGAATATTTATTCATTAAATCAATTGTATAATATATATGTATATATGTCATGGCAATATTTCGTAACCTCAAAATACTCTAAAAATACTTTAATAACATCGCACAGTACAGCATTTAATATTTACAGTAAAATTCTGTAATAATAATACTTACTGGCAGCTTCAATCGGAGTGGATTAATTCACTGCTGTTGCATACCGAGCCGGTCCAGGTCGTCTGTAGATGGCGGGTCGTGGTCGTGGAGCGCTAAACCACTCTGCTTCAAAGGTGCGGAAACGGGTAACGAATAAACTGAACACTGCACTCACTATAAGACCGATATGGATATATTCAAGTGATACAAGATGCGTTCATGACTGATACAATTAAGAGAAGGCAAGAGAAGACGCCGGAAGCCTCCTGGCTTCGTCTTACATAGTTCGGAACGCAGCAACTTTTCGATCAACGGAGGGGATAGCGTGGGCGATGCTATCCACCCTGATTAGCTAATTAGAGGAGAGTGGTGGAACAGCCGATGACGCTGGGGCTGTCGGAGTCCGTGTCCGAAGGTCGAAGGTACCGTTGCTAACTTTACGCTTTCCCGAGCCCTGCACTCACGGATCAAGAATGTCGACCGCGAGGACCCGCCAGGCTACCTTGAACGGTTAATTGTTTCTCTCATACCTGGATAAGCCGGGTACTGCATTACCGTATGTCCCGCACAGAACCGTACGCAGATACAGGGACCTTGAAATTTTCTTTCCGCCATGCTTGGTCGGTATTCGAGCAACTTTTACCGGTAGGTAGAAGTCGAGTCGGTATAGAGTCGGTAGAGTTGGTATCAATTCGGGAGATCGAAGCGTCTAACCTCGAAGTCGTGGATTTGTGAATCATGGTGAGTAATTACCATTATTCATATTTCATAAATTCACGATTATATACATACGGTACGGTATCCTGTAAGAAACGCAACAAGCGACATTTACCGTCGGCAGTATTTGCCAACGGAGCACATACCTACCGTATGTCCCACTCTGTACGGGCCAGTTTGAATTTACCTTCGGGGAAGCTTGGTCGGTACTTGAGTGATTTAATACCGGTAGAAGTCGAGTCGGTAGTTAGAGTTGGTGTCAATTCGGGAGATCAAAGCGTCTAACCTCGAAATTATGGATTTAAATGGAATGGAAATTACTCACCGTTATTCACAAATCCATAATTTCGAGGTTAGACGCTTCGATCTCCCGAATTGACACCAACTCTAACTACCGACTCGACTTCTACCGATATTAAATCACTCAAGTACCGACCAAGCCTCCCCGAAGGTAACTTCAAACTGACCCGTACCGTACCCCGATAGCCAAGCATGACTTTCACCTGAGCGTCACGCAGTGGCAGCACATCTTGTTGGCACGGGAACCTCACTGTGCCGCCACCGAGTGATTGTCACTGAGTGACGTTACTCATACGTTACTGGGATGCCACTGAGTGATTGTCACTGGGTGACGTTACTGTGACGCCACTGTGACTTAATCTTTGAAAAAATCCAAATTGTTCAATAAAAATTAAAAATTATATTAGGTGTTGGAATTAATTCGTAGCGTTTTTTTAATGAAAAAATATTATCATGCCCAAACTTTTAAGACGTTTTCCTACTGGTGATAAGTCAACTTCCAACTTGGTTGTACATAACCTTTTTTCAAATCATAAATAACATTTTGTAATTTATTGAATATATCAAAATTTGTGCCGAATAAAGTGTTCTTGCGTGGAGTTTTGCTTCATTATTTTAATATGAACAAAAGTGCAGCTGAAGCTCATCGTATTTAGTGGAAGTGAGATGCTCTAGCTGCGAGCAAACGCGTCGGAAGTGGTTTGCACGTTTTAAAGCTGGTGATTTCGACTTGGATGACAAGGAGCCGAATAAATTTGAAGATAATGATTTGGAGGCATTAGTCGATCAAGACTCATGTCAAAAACTTATGTATAAAGAATTATACAATTAAGGTATTCCTAGTGCGTAGGAGCGATATTTAAGGGTGCCACAGGCGGGCCCCTCATAAATCAGTCATTCTACGTCATATAATATACTCATATTCCCTATAATACTGATAATGAATAAATAAGATAAGGCCAATAAGTATTCAAGTTTATCATTTACATTTTCAAATTTTGGAAAAATATTCAAATTTGAAATCTGGCAACGTCGCATCACATGGTTTATGAAATAACAGGAGTACGGCCCTGAGTAGAATAATCGTATATCCGTGTAGCTCTGAAACATAACCTCTATAAATCACCGAATTCAATGTACTGCGGTCAAATATTGCCGCCAACTCATAGTCATCGAAATCTTTACTCATCGAAAAGAATTTGAATATCGAAATTTCTCCCATTTTTTAAAAATATAATAAAATTCACTTCTGTACCATTAGAGCTGGTACCTACAATTCATAACGACAATACTTCTCAGATGGCCACCGGTGGCGTTCAACATTGCTTACTGTCGCGCCATCACTCGGCCATGCACAAACCCTGATGCAACCGATGCAATGCTGCCAATTCTATTTCAGGTTATATTCTATCGTCAAAACTCTACGTTTTGTTGTTTACGAACATCAATATCTTTGTCAAACATTCGGTGACCTTATATTTTTATGAACTAAAAAGATTCTATACAATTTTCTGAAGATATGGAAATGGTTTTATTTAATGTGTATAAATTTTAAACATGAGGATTTCGGCATTAAAATGTAGAAAAGTGGAGTCTTCCATAAGGCTACATGTTACATTTTCTAATTTCAAAATCAAAATTCTTTCTTAAATACCCGGTAACCGAACCTGAAACTTTTCAAAAATAATCTTACGATATTCATTTCCATTCTACAAAAAAATTAGCATTCTCTATAATATTTCATCTCGCGCTAGGAATACCTTAACTGTGATGTTTACGATATTACATTACTGTCGGTAACAACGAAATACTGTACTACCTACGTGCCATTTATTGTTAAGAGATCGACGCTACAAATTAATTCCAACACCTAATAATACAAAAATTCCATCGTCAACTTAACCTATTAAAGCCCAAATTAAAATTTCTGGTGGATTTTCTTTACGAAAATTGCATGATTTGTTACTCAGAGGTTATGAGAAAAAAATTCCAAATGGCCGTCCTATACATAAGACGCTGGGTGCTAATGGCTTAACTTTAACATGATTCTTGACGAATATTCTACGATAAATAGTGAACTAATAATTATCATAATCGCTACTGTTTTGAAAACGAAAATATCAAAGTATTTTTAAAAATTTAACGAGAACCTTCGAGAGCAGTCACTGTCATGTCCAGTTTCTATATATGGCTGGAGTCGACCAACATCTCTCGAAGAATCGGTGGCGTAATGCGAAAACGTTTCCGTCTCGAGGCATCTGGTATAGGATATCCCAAAGATCGCAGGTTCAAATCCCGGTGGGGCACGAGAAAAAAAAAAGCGACACCTCTAGGCGGGTAAAGTCACTGTGTGCGTTCCCTTTTTGCAAAATCTACATACCGACAATTATTTTGAAAGCGCACCGCGTGACTGCACAGTGCTGTTGTAGTGACGATCGCTGTGCAGTCACAGTAACCTCACTCGCCGTTGCCACTCCGTGTCGCCACTGTGACGTCCGCGGGGGCACGCACGATAAGGTCATTGTGATGTTTCCTAACTCCACCGCGTGACGGCACAGTGCGCTCGTAGTGACGAAACTTGGCTCTCGGGGTATGTATCATCCCAAATTAAACAAGCAGATATACCGACATTGCCGAAACTTTACCGACGGTCAAGAATTTTATAGTTAGAGTTGGCTTGAGAAGAGTGCGCTGTGTGTGCTGCGTGAGAGCGAAAAGTGTCAAACGTCTGATTTCCCGATAGCTGTCAATTCGAAAAGTCGAAGTATTGAATAATAGACGAAACACTTCGATCTCTTGAATTAGAGTTGATGTTAGAGTTGATGTCAATTCGGGAGATCGAAGCGTCTAACCTCGAAATTGTGAATTTGTGAATAATGGAAATTACGAAAATAATTATAATTACGGTATAAATGTCTCGATTATCGACCAAGCCTATCCGAAGGTAACTTTCAAACTGGCCAGTACAGAGACGGACATACGGTACTGTCGAAGAAAAATGTCGCTTGTTGCCCCCGATAGCCAAGTTTTGTCACTACGAGCGCACTGTGCCGTCACGCGGTGGAGTTAGGAAACATCACAGTAACCTTATCGTGCGTGCCCCGCGGACGTCACAGTGGCGACACGGAGTGGCGACGGCGAGTGAGGTTATTGTGACTGCACAGCGATCGTCACTACAACAGCACTGTACAGTCACGCGGTGCGCTTTCAAAATAAAATTGTCGGTATGTAGATTTTGCAAAAAGGGAACGCACACAGTGACTTTACCCGCCTAGAGGTATCGTTTCTTCTTTTTTTTCCGTGCCCCACCGGGATTTGAACCTGCGATCTTTGGAATATCCTAGGCCAGATGCCTCGAGACTGGGAAACGTTTTCGCATTACGCCACCGACTCTTCGAGAGATGTTGGTCGACTCCAGTCATATATAGAAACCGGACATGACAGTGACTGCTCTCGAAGGTTCTCGTTAAATTTTCTAAAATAATTTGATGTTCTTTTTCAAAACAGTAGCGATTATGATAATTATCCATTCACTATTTATAGTAGAATATTCGTCAAGAATCATGTTAAAGTTAACCATTAGCGCCAAGCGTCTTATGTATAGGACGGCCATTTGGAATTTTTTTCTCATAACCTCTGAGTAACAAATCATGCAATTTTCGTAAAGAAAATCCACCAGAAATTTTAATTTGGGCTTTAATGGGTTAAGTTCACGATGGAATTTTTGTACTATTAGGTGTTGGAATTAATTTGTAGCGTCGATCTTAACAATAAATGGCACGCAGGTAGTACAGTATTTCGTTGTTACCGACAGTAATGTAATATCGTAAACATCACAATTTAATTGTAAGAATTCTTTATACATAAGTGTTTGACATGAGTCTTGATGGACTAATGCCTCAAAATCATTATCTTCAAATTTATTCGGCTCCTCGTCATCCAAGTCGAAATCACCAGCTTTAAAACGTGCAAACCACTTCCGACGCGTTTGCTCGCAGCTAGAGCATGTACACTTCCACTAAATACGTAGCTGCACTTTTGTTCATATTAAAATAATGAAGCAAAACTCCCCGCAAGAACACTTTATTCGGCACAAATTCTGATATATTCAATAAATTATTATAAAATGTATTGTTATTTATGATTTGAAAAAAGATTATATACCAACCAAGTTGGGAGTTGACTTATCACCAGTAGGAAAACGTCTTAAAAGTTTGGGCATGATCATATTTTTTCATTAAAAAACGCTACGAATTCATTCCAACACCTAATATATAATTTTTAATTTTTATTGAACAATTTGGATTTTTTAAAAGATTAAGTCACAGTGGCGTCACAGTTACGTCACCCAGTGACAATCACTCCGTGGCATCCCAGTAACGTATGAGTAACGTTACTCGGTGACAATCACGCGGTGGCGGCACAGTGAGGTTCCCGTGCCAACAAGACGTGCTGCCACCGCGTGACGCTCGGGTGAAAGTCACGCTTGGCTATCGTGGGCGTTTATTATGGGACGTGCGGTGTACGGTATTATGGTATACAGGGTGTTCATTTTTAAACTTACCACCCACGTTATCTGCGTAAAGAGACATATTTCTGAAAATCGCCGAGACACGTCAACAAAATTATTGAGGGGGAACATTTTTTATAAAAATTAGACGTCCCCCCCCTCAACCACCTGACTCCGGGGGCGGTAACCCCAATATTCTTAAATGGAACAGGGGGTCGAGTGATACCTCATTTTAAAGGGCTTTTAATTGTGTACATTTTGACGTCCTACTTTTCAAATTTGACGTTAAAATGAGGTATCACTCGACCCCCTGTTCCATTTAAGAATATTGGGGTTACCGCCCCCGGAGTCAGGTGGTTGAGGGGGGGGGGGGGCGTCGAATTTTTATAAAAAATGTTCCCCCTCAATAATTTTGTTGACGTGTCTCGGCGATTTTCAGAAATATGTCTCTTTACGCAGATAACGTGGGTGGTAAGTTTTAAAATGAACACCCTGTATATAGATTATGTAGAAAGAGATATAAGTGTTAGCTGTTTACGGAGCGCGTGCGGAAGCTAGGAGAAAGTGACTAGACTATTAGTAGGTTGTATAGCGATTTACTATATCGACATCATCGACAAGAAAATGTAATACCACCCTAGGCCGCAAGCGCTGAAGTAGCTGCGCACGAATCACTGCGCACTAATCACATCCGGCTTCACATTTCCGTCCCATTTCCCGAGGTTTACCCTCATACCGCCGTAATAGATGTTTACACATCAAAAACGTGCTTTGCGGGGTGTAAATGATGATATTTTGTAATTTCCATCGTTACACCAAAGGCAAAGAAGAGATGAAATAGAAGTGAGGTACATACATGTACACTTCACGCGTTTGACAGGTCGGTATATAAATTGAAACTTGTGATAGTATAATATGAAAGAGGAAAAACTTATATCGATAAAGAAAAAAGAATAATAAAGTAGTTACTCCATTATTGTAATCCAATAACATTGTATCACTTATTTTTCTGCCACGACTTTAATTGCTGATAGCGAAGAAAAATCAAATTTATTGGTTGATCCATCCACTATCAACAATTAAAGTCGTGGCAGAAAAATAAGGGATATAATGGAATTAGATTACAATAATAGAGTAACTACTTTATTATTTTTTTTCTGTATCGATATAAGTTTTTCCTCTTTCGTATTATACAATCACAAATTTCAATTTATATACCGACCTGTCAAACGTGAAGTGTACATGTACCTCACTTCTATTTCATCTCTTCTTCGCCTCTGGTGTAACGATGGATTACAAAATATCATCATTTGCACCCCACAAAGCACGTTCTTGCAAGTAACTTTTCTGTAACATTCCTGCGATATTTTACAATATTCGTGAACACTACCGTATGTTAGAAATATATACTTCTCGATAAAAACGTTTCGGAATCATTATGTCGAAAAATCTCCTCGATAAGGTATAGTCCGATAAGATTGTACTTGTTCGGGCTGAATTATATAGGGTTTTTATAATTATTGTAGGAAGTTCCAGAAGAATATAGATGCAGCAAAATATCGATGCTCTGCTAGAAAGAGTAAGGAATAACCCTCGAACGAATATACGGGCTATGGCAAGAAAGATTAGAATCAGAGGTTAGCAAGTCTACGGTTCGGAGGATAGTATTAAAGGATATTCATCCATTTAAAGTGACGTACGTCCATGCACTCGAGACAGCAGATCCAGCTCGCCGAATGAACTATTGCAGCAGGTTCTTGAAACAACAAGTGGATGATCTCTCGTTCGAAAGAAACCCCCTCGGGTTCGCATACGATCTGTAACAAATTGTAAATAACACAAATAATTTAAAATATACTGAACTAACTAAACGTAGAAACTAAGATTATATTAATCTAAGTTAACCAATTCTAATAATGACAGAATTAAGAAAAATGATATATTTCCTCTTTCTCGTATTATACTACCAATTTATATACCGACCTGTCAAATGCAATGAATGCAACTAATGCAACTGGTTCTTGTTGGAACAACAAGTGGATGATCCCTCGTTGGAAAGAAACCTCCTCGGGTTCGCAAACGATCTGTAACAAATTGTAAATTACACAATTATATGCAGCATTTCACTTTTAAAATATACCGAACTTACTCAGCGTAAAAAAATTAAGAACCAATTTATATACCGACCTGTCAAATGCAATGAATGCAACTAATGCAACTGGTTCTTGTTGGAACAACAAGTGGATGATCCCTCGTTCGAAAGACACCTCCTTGGGTTTGCATACGATCTGTAACAAATTGTAAATTACATAATCATATGCAGCATTTCACTATTTAAAATATACCGAACTTACTCGAGCGTAGAAATTAAAAAACTATATCTGAGTTAATCAATTCTATTCTAATAATGCCAGAATTATTAAAAATGATATATTTCCTCTTTCGTATTATACTACGTTATTCAGCACTTATCTGCCTAATCGGTATCAGTAATTCCTCATTAACCGTCGTTACACCGGAGACGAAGAAGAGATGAAATAGAAGTGAGGTACGTGTACACTTCAGGTTTGACAGGTCGGTGTGTAAATTGGAACTTGTGATAGTACGAAAGAGGAAATATATCGATAGAGAAAAATAGTGATAAAGTAATTACTTGATTATTGTGATCCAATTCCATTTCATCTCCTATTCTGCCACGGCTTGTATTGATGACTGAGAAGAAAAACCTTCGATTTTTCCCGTGCCCGCATGACCCTGAAAACAAAAAATAGAACGAACACAAAGATATTGTCCTTCCATTGTGAAAGTGAGGTTAAAGCTGTGAGATGGCAATTAAACTTATCTGATGGCAATTCTTCTGAGACCGTCTCCTTTCCTGCTCCTTTCTTGATGCACAGGCAACTAGAGAAGAATACCACTGCATCCGTTCACTATCTCGACGATTACCAAGCTATCACATTCACCACTATTGAGATTCACTACTCCGATTACACTGAATTTTTACTTTTTATTAACAAGTGCGTCCGAGGATCGAAAAAATGCGAGGAAAATCGTTTCGCGAATGGAAATATTTTATTAATTTTGAAAAACAACTAAACATTCAAGGAATATATTCTCTCACACACTCTCACATACATTTGATGGCGTATGCGTGTGGCCGCATCTGTGTACACATTTCCGACCATGGCCGAATATCGCCGTAGACAGGCGGAATTTTTGTGAGATTTTGACATATATATATCGCCCGAGAAATCAGATTCTCGACTTTTGAGGCACGAGGGGCGTGGCTTCGCGTTGCTAAGGAAAAATCTCTGTTAATATGAAACTTACAACATTTACTCTGGTCTCTATCGATAGAGAATAGTCGATTTATATGGCGTAACTAAGCATAGTTTTGGTTATAACCGTATATTTATTGAGAAAATTCGATGTTAAAATTGAGGGGTGAAGGGGGCAGACATTTTTCCTGTAAAGATACACGGGTGCTCGCGGCGACAGCGCTGGCGGCGTCGTTCTGACCACTTGAATGAACATGCCGCGAGACACTACCGTGTCTCTTGATGCGCACGGTCGAGGAGCACGAAAATCGTTCCGGAACGACATACAAAACGCAAAACTCTACGTCGAGCACGGTGATACGATAAAGGCAATACGATAAAGCGACACTAAACCGATGAAAGAAAACACCAAAAATCTCGAGACGTACAAAAGGTGTTAGTGCCTAATGGTAAGAAAATCGCGGACTCGAAAGAGCGTAAAAGAATCTCGATGACTGCACAATGCGATCGCCGGAACCAGAAAAAATAATCTCTGCGAGCGATCGCCGATATCGTGGAACGCCCCCCCCCCCTCCCCCGCCCCACACTCTTGGTATATGTCAAATTCGCCGATGATTGCCCTTTTCGAATTTAAATCCCGGATTCCCGATGCCCGAGCGATACCCACGGTTACTAACAATAAGTGACCGTGAGCGATACCAGGGCCGCGTCTTCGCTGTAGGATCATAACGCGACAGAGCGCGGGGGTGCTCCTCGCGAAATCTTGTATTATACAGTGTCCGGCAAAATGATCTCCCATATTTTAACTTCTAATAAAAGCGCCATTATAAATGCTATTTAGAATTTTTTTTATTAAATGTGTGTGGAAATGTATACTATGCCATTTGTGTTCATTATGTTTTGAATTACAGAGTCCAAGTGGCGACCATTTTTTTCGATACACATTCGAAGCTGATTTCTGAAGGCTTCCATCACTCGAACAGTCATTTGAGGCGGTATTTCTGTAATTTCTTGGCGTATTGCTGCTTTCAATTCGTCAATGGTTCGGGGATGGTGTTGAAAGACCTTCTCTTTCAGGTAGCCCCACAGGAAAAAGTCGCATGAGGCAAGATCGGGTGAACGTGCAGGCCACCCAATGTCTTCACGTAACGAGATTACGTGTCCTGGAAACATTTCCCTTAAAACTTCCATTGACCATCTTGCCATATGAACTGTAGCTCCATCCTGTTGAAACCACACATCCGGATGTTCAAGTTCTCTAAGTTTTGGCAAGGCGCGAGCCACCAGCTAAACACAGTAAGCTCCCCCTCCTTCAGTGATTCGGGCACAGTGGTGGCACTTTGACTCTGTAATTTTCAAAACATGATGAACACAAATGGCATAGTATACATTTCCATTTAATAAAAAAAAATTATAAATAGCGTTTACAATGGCGTTTTTATTAAAAGTTAAAAAGTGGGAGATCATTTTGCCGGACCCTGTACAATCGCCTGAATCTTGTAGCAGCTTCGAGAGGCAATCGTTCTACTTCCCTCCGGGGACGATAACTTCAATAGCGTTCCAACAGAGATGTTGATCTCTCATTCAGCTGGGGGGTGCTTGCGGGTTGGCGACCACGTAGACTCAGCTACAACGGAAGTGGCGCTTTCGTCTACCTGCAATCTACGCTATCATTGATAGGGTTGTTGCTTAGCGGGTGTCAGGCTGCAAGTTGACAGCTGCAAGGTTCGGCTCCAAGCCGAGAAGTCTTTTGGGAGATTTTAGACTCCCGGGAGATCGCTCCCCAGCTGGTGCAAGAAATCTCGCTGTCTCCGCGCCGTTGTCAAGCGGGATGCATGCTTCTTGGTGTTGACGCTCTTATCGGAGCTTTCGCCGGTAAGTCGCGACAAATGATATGAAATGCTTTAGTGCTCTTCTCATGAAAGTGAAATATGGCTCTCCTTGGAGTTCTACAATATGGAACAAGCTCTCAAAATCGTATACTCTATGGCCCTTGTGACGGTGGCCAAATCGCAACGGCACAAGATATCGCGGGTGATCCGGCAATATGTACCTCCTATGTCGAAATTTTCTGGAAAATGAGTTTTTGCTATCAGTGCAATAAGAAAACTAATGCCGATTTAATTTTTATGAAGTGTCCCTTTAGGGAATGTAGTATACCCTAAAAGTAATAAGAACATATTTATTTTTGCGATGATCAGACGCAAGTTACTTTCAGAGAGAGTTTTTTGTGTTTCCTGATAATTGCGTAGTACATAACTTAGGAGGTACTGCCGGGTCACCCGCGATATACAAACCCTTACGAAAAAGTATTACTGCCGCTTGTATAGTTACCACTGAAATTCCTGTAATCCTTTGTAATCTTTTGTGGTAATCGCGCAGTAATCCTCGCGGTACTATTGCCACCTGTTTAATCACCACTGGAATACCCGCAGTAATCGTCGTAGTAGGTACTGCTGTCGGTTGTGTAGTCACCATCAGAATATCTGTAATCCTCTGTAGCCACTCCTTACTTACGTAGAGTATTACTGTCGCTTATGTATTCGCCACAAAAAAGACTGTAAGTAATTCTGTAACATAGTTAAAATTAAAAATTTATTGAATAAAATATACATTACAATAATTATTTCAGAATTTACTTGTTTGTTGCAAAGCATGTACGAAGCAAAAATTTAATTGAAGCTACATCCCTTACGAAAAAGTATTACTGCCGTCTACGTAGTTACCACTGAAATTCCGGTAATCCTTTGTAATCTCCTGTGGTAATCATGCAATAATCCTCGCAGTATTAACCCTTTCGCTACGAACGGTGACTATAGTCACCCAACGACTGACGCTCGCTAGGTACGAACGGTGACTATAGTCACCCAACGACTGACGCTCGCTAGGTACGAACGGTGACTATAGTCACCCAACGATTCACGCTCGCCAGGTACGAACGGTGACTATACTATACGTAATTACATTAGTAAATTATATTTTCTAATTGCATTATGTGATAATCTTTCCACCTTTTCCTTTCTACGGGCGATTACAATCGCTATGCGTAAGATGCCGCGGTATTGAACGTACGACGGACAATTGCAGGTCTTCTGCAAGTGTACACTTTCGGCGCAGCGGCCCGTTCAGCGGGAGTAGCGCGCCGAAAGATCAGCCCGTAGCGAAAGGGTAAAGGTACGATTCCGAAAGCGATCGCAGCAACCGACTGTAACCGCAGGCTGCAGACGGCAACCGCAACACTGTTGCCGCGTGCGGTCGGACCAATGTAGATTGCAGCGTCACTGCCGTCGCAGTCGGTACTAACAAGGAGAGTATTCGAGGTGTACCTCACCGATTTTCTTCATTCTGCGATATGTTGTAGTATATTAAAAAATATTAGATACATATTTTTTTGCTCGTGCTAATTCGGCCATTTAAGGGGTGAAAATCACCTCTAAACTTGACCCCCTAAAACGAATTTTCTACGATTTCTCAAAAACTACGTTGAATTTCTTAATGAAACATATTGAATATTATTCCTTATCGAAAGACGATAATATGTGAAGTACTTTTACACTCGAGGGTTACACAAATCGTAAAAATTGGTTTTAGGGGTGATTTTCACCCCTTAAATGACCGAATTAGCACGTACAAAAAAATATGTGTCTAATGTTTTTTGATATACTACAACATATCGCAGAATGAAGAAAATCGGTGAGGTACACCTCGAATGCTCTCCTTGTAAGCGTTCTGTGAATAGAGATGTCTGACGATTTGACGATCGCGATACGTTATTGAGCCTTTTGTTAGAGGAGGAAGTGACGATGACTTGTTGTTACTTTATACCAGAAAAAGAAGAAAGCTAACAATGCCTTTATTAAGAAATAGACCAGATGAGGGAAGTTACTCAGTGTTGATTAAAAATCATTTGTTAAGTGATGACAATATATTTCGAAGCTACTGTCGTTTAAATAAAAAACAGTTTGATTTTATACTCAGTTTTATTTACGATGAAATTAAACCAAAAGTTCAGACCGCAGCGGCAAACCGCAGGCGACAGCACTGGTATCTATGTTTGCCGCTATTATTGTTAGCGTCGACTGCGACGGCAGTGAAGGTACGATTCCGAAGACAACCGCAGACGGCAGACCGCAGACCGCAGACTTCAGACCGCAGCGGCAAACCGCAGGCGACAGCACTGGTGTCTATGTTTCTCAAGGAAGTGCATGCGAAGCGCGGCGGCACTGTCGCCTGCCGACGTAGTCTGCCATGACCGCATACTGCACTACCGCTCCCGAACCAGTAGTGTCGCCGACCGCATGGTAAACAGTTGTTTTAAAAAATGAGTTTTTCGAACTCTGACGAGGAAAAATTGATGAATATTGTGACTATACATCCAGTTATTTATGATGCCAGCCACGTTGATTATTATCGAAACGTTTTTGTCAAAGAAAACGTTTGGAAAACTATAGGGAAGGAACTTAATAAAAGTAGTAAGTATTTTTATGTTCTTTTTTTAATAACTGATAGATTCAATAACGTATCGCGATTGTCAAACATCTTCATTCACAGAACGTTTAACACCGACTGCGACGGCAGTGACGCTGCAATCTACATTGGTCTGACCGCACGCGTCAACAAGTTTGCAGTTGCCATCTGCAGCCTGCAGTTGCAGTCGGTTGCTGCGGTCGCCTTCGGAATCGTACCTTTACTGTCGGCTGTGTAGATAGTCATCATTGGAATATTTATAACCCTCTGTAGCAACTATGCATTAATCGTCGCAGAGTACTATTGTCGTTTATGTATTCATCACAAGATCGACTGTAATTCTCTAATAGAGTTAAAATTAAAAAATTATTTAATAAAAATGTACATCACAATAAATAATCATTTCATAATTTACTTATTTGTTGTAAAACATATAGACAACAAAATTTGTATTGAAGCTACATATTATGTGATTTGAATCAAATTTTAAAAGTAATGAAATGTGATTGTACTATTACGTACGATATTACTATTACCTCAGTAGGACATAGACGCAAAATGGAAAACTAAGAATGAAGAAGGTACGGTCATAGGAAAAGAAAAAATTGTCTCACTGAAGTTTGCTAATGATATAGTGTTGGTCTCAAATGACGGACAAGGCCTTAGAAATATGCTCAAAATACTGGAAAAATATACGGATGAAAATAAATGAGTAGTTAATACGGATAAAATAAAAATAATGATCTTTTTAGGAAAGGGGGTAGGAGAAGTAAGAAAGAAAGGTGGGAGTACAAGGGCAAAGAAATCGAGATAGTAGAGAACTACAAATACCTAGGATTTCACTTCACAACAAGGAATGAACATACTAAGCATGTGAAGGAGATAGCGGGTAAGACGCAAAAAGCAATAAATATAGCGTGGGGGATTATGAGGAGAGCTAAAATAAATAATATAGGAAGAAGGTTGTAGCTTTTGGAAGTGCTAGCGAAGTTGGGAATGATGTACTGTATAGAGATTTGGGGCTTGAGAAAATGGTGGAACCTGGAAAGAATGCAAGCTAAATTGGTGAAAATGACATTAGGTGTCGATAGAAATACACCGTACTACATATGGAGGATGGAGGCAGGAAGAAGAAGTATAGAAATTGAGAGTATTAATAAGGCAAAGAGATGTTTAGGGAGAATACTAGGGATGGAAGATCATAGATGGCCAAAAATATGTTTGAAGGAAGAGCTGAGAAGCATATTGAACAAAAACCCATCTAAATGGGTCAGCCGATTGGCCAAGTTATGCAGAGATGTAGGAGATGGAGAGCTAATGGAAATGATGAGAACAGAGCAAAGCAAGGAGGTATTAGCGGAGAAGATGGAGCAAGTGGTGAAGGTTAAAAGATATCAGGAATTGCAAGGGGATTGGAGTAGGATAGACAGGTCCAAGTATTGTGTAGTTACTACAAAGAAATAAAGCAAACAGTAGAGATAGAGAACTTTTGGGTTGACAGATGGCCAGGATGGATAAAAGAACAGTGGGCACGTATAAGATGCGGAAATGTAGGTAAATATTGGAACAAAGTCTATAAGGATGAAGCATATAGGATTTGCGGAGAAGGGAAGGAAGATTTAGTTCATGCAATAAGTTGCGGGAAGGCTAGGGTAACAGCAAGGAAGGAAACGATGGCAAAACTAGAGCTGAGGCTGGATGAGGGTGAGGGTGAGGGAAGGGCGCAATTAGAAAAAATCGTGGAAATTCTGAAAGGTGAACCGAGCCTGGAATTATGTGAAATTACGAAGAATGTCAAGAAATCAGCACGACGGAAAGCAATAGATAAAAGTGGAAACGAGCCAAAAACGGTGTAGGTCACTTGAGCGGAATCGCTGTAAAATAGTATAAGAGTTTGTAAAAAGCTATATATACGGAAATAAACTACTACTACTACTACTGCTACTGCTACTGCTACTGCTACTGCTGCTGCTACAGCTACTGCTACTGCTACTGCTACTGCTACTGCTACTGCTACTGTTACTGCTGCTGCTGCTGCTACTGCTGCTGCTGCTGCTACTGCTACTGCTACTGCTACTGCTACTGCTACTGCTACTGCTACTGCTACTGCTACTGCTACAGCGCGTAGGAGCGATATTTAAGGGTGCCACACAGGTGGGCCCCTCATAAATCAGTAATTCCACGTCATATAATATACTCATATTCCCTATAATACTGATAATGAATAAATAAGATAAAGTCAATAAGTATTCAAGTTTATTATTTACATTTTCAAATTTTGGAAAAATATTCTAATTTGAAATCTGGCAACGTCGTATCACATGGTTTATGAAATGACAGGAGTACGGCCCTGAGTAGAATAATCGTATATCCGTGCAGCTCTGAAACATAACCTCTATAAATCACCGAATTCAGTGTACTGCGGTCAAATATTGCCGCCAACTCATACTCATCGAAATCTTTACTCATCGAAAAGAATTTGAATATTGAAATTTCTCCCATTTTTTAAAAATATAATAAAATTCACTTCTGTACCATTAGAGCCAGTACCTACAATTCATAACGACAATACTTATCAGATGGCCACCGGTAGCGTTCAACGATGCTTACTGTCGCGCCATCACTCGGCCATGCACGAACCCTATGATGCAACCGATGCAACGCTGCCAATTCTATTTCAGGTTATATTCTATCGTCAAAACTCTACGTTTTGCTGTTTACGAACATCAATATCTTTGTCAAACATTCGGTGACCTTATATTTTTATGAACTAAAAAGATTCTATGCAATTTTCTGAAGATATGGAAATTGTTTTATTTAATGTGTATAAATTTTAAAGATGAGGATTTCTCCATTAAAATGTAGAAAAGTGGAGTCTTCCATAAGGCTACATGTTAAATTTTCTAATTTCAAACTCAAAATTCTTTCTTAAATACCCGGTAACCGGACCTGAAACTTTTCAAAAATAATCTTACGATATTCATTTCCATTCTACAAAAAAATTAGCATTCTCTGTAATTTTTCATCTCGCGCTAGGAATACCTTAATAAGGGGATAACTCTTATTATAAAGAAACGGAATGAATGTTGTCTTTTTGTAGTATCGGTGGTGTCGAGATTTACTCTAGACAAATATTTGTAATTTTTATTCATTCTTTCGTTGTAGAAGTGATCATCTCCGCTCAATGGATGATGATTCAATTTCTTAATTATTACTTTTCAGTCAGTGGTGTCGATCTACTCTAGAGGTAAATATTTAAAATTTTCGTTTATTCTTTCACAGTAGAGGTGGATCATCCCCGCTCGGCTGATGAAGATACCACTTTTTAATTATTTTTTTCGAAATCAGTGTTGTTTATTTCCTCTAAAGGCCAACGTTCAAAATTTACGTTAACTCTTCTACAGTCCGGGTTGGTACAATTTTGTAATTATTTCTTTTCGAAATCAGTGATACTGATTTTTCTTTAAGACAAGATCTCATAGTTCTTGTTACATCTATGAAACAGAGATAATCGCGCTCAGGATTTGAAAAACTACGAATTTATAATGGTTACCAATGGAATCAGGTTCATTGAAAACCTCCAAAGATACTTCAATATATTTGATTTCAAATATTTGTTTTCATTTAAAACAACATTGATTCCGTAAGGCTGGATTTCATTTCTAAACTTACTATCTGTAGGGGGTGAAACAAATTTTGTATTACTTCGACTAATGCTTGCTTAAAAACTCACATCCCTCTACAAAATTTCTGGAGAGTTTCAGCCATATTTAATGACTCCTCCTATCTAAATTAAAGGAAAGTGTGTGTGAGTGAATGAGTGAGTTCGCGCGTGCGTGCGTACGTGCGTCCGTGCGCCCGTCCCTGCATATAACCACACATCTAGCGACACTGATTCAAGTGACACCCTATATATACGGGATACCCCAACCACCTTAGACAGTAGCACATATCTCCCAAACGAACGTGATTTCTAAAAAAACTTTTTTATCAAAAGTTATGCTGTTTAAATTAGCGCATAAAAATACATAATCATTTTCTAATATCCACTTCCGGTTTCAAGAGCCGGCGTGTATATTTCAGTTTTGACAGGTAACTGTTACTTATTATAGTGCACAAATAATGTAATGGTCAATGCAATTACATGAAGCTATTGAAAATTCGATTTGCATATCAAGAAATCCCAGATTTTAAGGATTGAATTTCCACTCGTTTATGCCTGCTGCATGCAGCCCGGCGTACAGGTGAAGAGTAACTTAAGCATTTCATTTTCTGAAAGAATTCTCGTCTGGAGCGTCAAATGTCCTATCTAATAAAATCCAGCACGAAATAATCGAAAATCGTGGTCACCTATCACCATTGGTTAGTTGATAATCGATATCGATAATCGAAAGTCGTGGTCACCAATCCCCATTGGTTAGTTGATAATCGATATCGATATAGTATTCGATAGTTAAAGCGGGGAAATTCAATTTGATAAAATTAGTGTTGAAGTAAATGTAAATGTCGTTATGGAATACGTTTTAGGCGCGCGCTTGCGCGTGCAAATGGTCTAGTTTCATATTAAAATCCGATTCTGTGTATGTGTCCACGATAATTATAAATCTCACGAAAAACATTTTTATTGAACGTTTATAATCGTATGACCGGCTCCAAAGTTTCAATTTTTGGAATCAGGTTCTCTAGAATTTAAGTGCGGATTTGTTAACCCCGTCGTTGTCCGCCCTGAAATCTCCACCGTTCTTGACCTGCGCACCAAAGTTTTCGATGTCCGAACCTTCTGCTTCATAATTTTCAGTTTTCAAGTCTTCCAATCCATAGTAATCGATATCCAGATCTTCCGCTCCATAGTTTCCGGTATTCAGTTCTTCTGCTCTATAATTTCCTGTGGCTAGATCTTTATAGCAGAAGACCTGGACATCAAAGAATATCAAACAGACAATCTGGACACCAGAAACTATGGAGAAGACCTGAATACCGAAAACTATTGGGCGGAGGACCTGGATACTGAAAACTATACCTAGAGCGGAAGACCCTGATATCGAAAACTAAGGAGCAAAAGGCCTGAACACCGGAAACTGTAAGACGGAAAAATAGTTTCCGTGAAATCAGCGATCGCCGTAAACATACTTAACATAGGATTTTGATTTCAAACATTTGACACGTTCCAGGCGAGAATGTTTCTATAAAAGACAACGCTTAACTTACTTCTCATTTGTACGTCGGATTGCATGCAAGAGGCGCAAACGGGCGAAAATTTAACCCTGGATATCTCGAACTTCCGGATATGCAAATCGAATTTTTGATGGCAAGTTGTATTTGCGTTAATAATTACATTACTTTTGTATTGTAATAAATAACAGTTACAAGTAAAAGCTGAAAGATGTACGGCGGTTCTTGAAAGTGGAAGTAGGTATTAAAAAATTATTAGGTATGTACGTTCCTTGCGCCAAGTCAAACGATAAAACTTTTGGTAAAGAAGTTTTTCAGAAATTACGCTCATTTGAAAGATATATGCTACTGTCCCCATGATGGTTGAGACACCTTGTATTTCTTTATCGGTCGTATTCGACAATGTTTGAATTCTCTTCGTATTTACAAAACTATTATTTTCCACAACTCTAGTGTGCGAGTACCTACGCGATTTCAACGACCGTATGGAAGGAACCCTCGACGGTATGGCCCTCGCAATTCCATCACCTCAATGTACAGCAAATGGCTCCTACGAGTCTCTTCAATGTCACGAGGGTAACTGTACCTGTGTGAATAAATATGGCGTCCCGTTGAAAACTGGTCTTGATACTTGGACAGATTGTGAGAAAATTATGAATCTGCTAAATATGTGCCAATCCCTGAAATGTGACCTGGAGTGTCACTACGGCTATGAGTTGAACGTGGCGGGTTGCGAGCAGTGTCGTTGTTACGATCCCTGCAAGGACGTGATTTGCGGACTACACGAAGCGTGTACCATGGTCGACGTCAATTGTAGCCCAGGTCAATACTGCCCTCCAGTGCCGGCTTGTCTGACTGCGAAGCCTGGACAGTGCCCCTATCTCGTGCCCAGCTCGTCCAGTTGCGAATTGGGATGCAGCAGCGATCAGGAGTGCTCTGGCATGCATAAATGTTGTTCAACGGGATGCGGTACCCAATGCATAGCACCAGTAGTAGCAACCGCATGCCAACATGCGCGAGCACTTGCGGAACATGCCGCTAGGGAGTCCGGAGAACCAGCGAGAAGGCTGTACATACCGAAATGTGACTCGAACGGTATATTTGAACCAGTGCAATGCCACGCAAGCATGTGCTGGTGTGTCAACGACCACGGTCGGGAAGTTGTCGGTACCAGAGTTATCGAGGGTATTGTACCGAAGTGCAACACCCCTTTGCACTGTCCCGAAATCAATTGCGATCTCGCATGTCCCGAGGGTCACGAGCTGGATACGAGCAGTGGATGTCCCATCTGCGCCTGTCGAGATCCCTGCAAGAACGTCACTTGTCGAGGTGAAAATGAGGCTTGCAGAATGGTAGATGTTGCCTGCAGTAATCCCCCTTGTCCACCCGTACCCGTATGTCTACCCAAGAAGGACAATCCCTGTCCCAACGGATCGCCGCTTCTCTCACAAGGTGGCATAGCCGTCACTTGTGGACCCCACGGATCTCACTGTCCTTCTACGCATAAGTGCGAGCTTTCACCACTCGACGAATACGCCGTTTGTTGTCCAAAACCCAGAGATATCTGCTTTCAGCCGCCCCGCACGATTCCTTGCAGCGCCGGACAGAGTGAAAATAAAACCGAGCGTTGGTACTTCGATCCAGAGCGGAACGAATGCCGCAGGAAAACCGGGTGCTCGGCAGGTCACAATGATTTTTCCAGTCGCGTCGTTTGTGACACCATCTGTCCAGTTTTATCGCAATGTGAAAGACTACGCGAGAGAAATACAAAAACAGCGGAGAGACTAAAACAACAAACATTCATGCCACGATGCAATCCGAATACTGGTGGATGGGAACCCATTCAGTGTCTAGAGCACGTTGGAATATGTTGGTGCGTCGATAGAAATGGCGAACCAGTCAAAGGCTCTCTCACAAGAGGACCTAAACCTAAATGTACGTTTAGACAAGCTAGGAGAGGGCGAGGACCGACAGACGTGGATCTCGAAATTAAAGCATATATAGAGAATATTTTCCTGGACGAAAGTTCGAAGGGTGAAGACTATAGGAAGATAATCGGTACGAGATGTCAGATCATGAAAGAGAAAGGCTACGTCCCTGCCATCTGCGATAGGCAGGGACGGTTCGAACCGACTCAGTGCGTCGGGGATACTTGTTGGTGCGTCGACGAGGCTGGTAATCAACTGGATGGATCCGAGCCATTCGATAAAGGATCTAACGTATGTTGTGAGTATAATTTTATATTTCTGGAGAATAGCGGTGATACGGGAAGTTCGTTTGTTACTGAGGAATGTAGTAATGCAAGTTTGTTACTCAGCATATGTTTATAATCACTGTGTAATTTATTTATCACTCGCAGTGAAATTTTGTATTTAAGATTTTGAACACGATTTTGATTTAAAGAAATTAATACTCATAACCCTTACGAAAAAGTATTACTGCCGTCTGTATAGTTATCACTGAAATTCTTGCAAAATCCGCTGTAATCTTCTGTGGCAACCGTATGGTAATCCTAACAGTACTACTGTCACCTGTACGATCACTACTGGAATATCCCTACTCTTCTGTGTTAGCTATGCAGTAACCATCGCAGTACTACTGCCGCGTTTGTAGTCGCCACTGGAATACCTGTAATCCTCTGTGACAACCACGCATTAATCGTCGCAGAGTACTACTGCCACTTATGTATTCACCATAAAATCGACTGTAATTGTCTGACAGAATAAAAATGTTTTAAATTTTTAGTAAAAATGTACATTACAGTAAATATTTATTTCGTGATTTATTTGTTTGTCGCGAGACATATATTAAGCAAAAATTTAATTGAAGCTACATTTAAATGTGGCTTGAATCAATTTTTAAAAGTAGTGAAACGTGATCGTACGTGGTATCACATAGTATTACGAAAAATGAATTACAGCTGCATTTAAATAAGGCTGTAATACATTTTTAGTATTTATGTGGCAGTAGTACAACCGCAGTAGTACATCGGTAGTAGCTGTGAACAAATTATTGCCTGTGGTATCTTGTAATGCTTCGGCAATACTGCCCTCTTAAGAAAGAAATCTGCAGATTTTGGGCTTTTAAGGTTTCATGATGTGTGCATTCTGTAGTTCACATATTACACTACATATTATTGTTCTGATACACAGTTAGTCTATACATAAAAGTAGCTTCTGCAAAATTTGAATTCAATTAAATGAAAAACTACAATGGCAGACATTAAAACCTTAGAACGTCAATATCTCAAAACAAGAATTTTGCACATAGGACCTTCTTTCTTAGGAGGGCAGAATAGTACTTTTTCGTAAGGGAATTTATCAGTATTATTAAAAAATAACGATATTGATTTAAGTGTAGCTCGAAATAATGCTTTATTAAATACATATTTTATATATCTTAAATTATAATTTACATTATCGTCTATACTGAATGGGAAGAATCTAAATCCATGAACCTTTACTCTTTCACTATAATCGATTTATTAGCTATTTGAAAGTTGAAATGAAGATATGAAGACAAATATATAATGTACTTTAGTAAGAGATAGAAATATTGGCGAAACTTTAATTTCTGTGATTGATTTACTTATCGAAAAATGTATAGAATTTTATAGATCTCAGAATAAACTGAAACTAAAAAAAATGTTAGATGCATACAGTAGTTATGTATGATAATAGAAAGAAAGTCTGGTAAAGTTTCTCTATTATTTCAGTACCAACACCGGTGCAGGTTATTGAAGTAACGCTAAATTTCCCTGGTCGCTTCTTACCCATTAATAAATCACGACTCGCGACAGAGGCAGAAAATCTGCTGAAAGACTTGGGAGCGAGGATCAGGGATGTGATAACTGTACAAGTGGATCAGGATTCGGCCACGCTTAACTTCATAGTAGTCGGACCAAATAAGGTAGACGTTACCTTCCACCTGGAAGAACTTATAAGATTACAGAAGTTGTCACTCCTGGGATCTGTGGCCGATGCGACATCTTCGCGATTCATGCACAAAGCTTCATATGGTTCCGCACAGTCCAGAATCATTGCCCTCGAGCAAAGAGAGATTCTAACAGAATTGGAGACTCCTTTGTACCAGACGGCCACTCTCGTTCTTGCTTTGGCCAGCGCATTTGTCATCAGTAGTCTTCTGATTCTCCTCATGATTTACAGAAAAAAGGTAAGGAAATTTGAAGAAGCTCATTTGTTCGGTCATCGTTTCCGTGAACTTTCATCGGGAAAGTAGTAATTCTTCGCAGGGTGACTATTCTGATTAAAAACCTGGAAAGCCCGAAAACGTTTTGAAATTTTTATAATAAGAATACTTACTATTGGAGAATTTTCATAAGAGTTAGAGATCGTTAAGTATCGTAAATGAAATATATTTGAAGGGTAGTATAATTTCTCTTACGAAAAAGTATTTACTATCGTCTGTTTAGTTAACTACCACTCGTCGTCGTCTGGTAACTACCACTGAAATTCCTGTAATCCTCTATAACGTTCTGTGGTAACCGCGCAGTAATCTTACCAGTACTTCTATCATTTGTATAGTCACCACTGGAAGTCTCCTAATTCTCTGTAGTAACCACGCAGTAATCTTCGCAGTACTACTATCAGCTGTGTAGTTACCACTGGAATGCCTATAATCGTAGATGACTACTGCCGCCTATGTATTCGCCACAAAATCGATTGTAATTGTATAACAGAGTTAAAATTGAAAAATATTTTTAGTAAAAATGTATAAAACAACAGTTTATTAGGTGTACAACTATGCTTCCGCCGTTTTCCTATAGATGGCTCACAAGAAAAACGGCGGAAGCAAAGTTGTAGATCTAATCCAATAATTAAATTTTCTTTGACAAATATCCAGTGGCGCCGAAGATGGCGAAGGGGGAAAGGGGGTACCAGCCCCCAGTATCTACGCCACTGGAGAATTTTTTAAAATTATTTAATTATTACTTAGAGCTGTACGACATTAGCCTGTGTGCGAAATTTCATGGAAATCGATCAAGTAGTTTAGAAGTTATGATGAGAAAACCATTTTTTTATTCGAAACTTTGACACCCTATATCTTTGTTAGGAAATATTTTTGAAACAAATTTTCTCTTGAGAATCTATTTTTTTTTGGTGCTCTATCACATATCACAATTAATGGAGTTCAACCTAGCTTTGGCCTGCTCGCAACCCTATAAATTAAAATAAATATCTCAAAAACGAAGTCACAAATCAAAAATTTGCAAGGATGATTTTTTTGTCTAAATTAAACGGGGAATTCAATAATTAGATTTTCTTTGCAAAATATCTAATGGCGCCGAAGATTGGGAGGGGGAAAGGGGGGTACCGGCCCCTAGTATCTACGCCACTGGAGAATTTTTTAAAATTATTTAATTATTGCTTAGAGCTGTTCTACATTAGCCTGTGTGCGAGACTTCATGGAAATCGATCAAGTAGTTTAGAAGTTATGATGAGAAAACCATTTTTTTTCGAAACTTTGACACCCTGTATCTTTGTTAGGAAACATTTTTGAAAAAAATTTTCTTATGAGTTTTTTTTTTATTGTTCTATCACATATCAAAAAAAATGACGTTTAACCTGGTCCACCCTGTATATGAGCAGTAACTTTGAATTACTTTTATGACACGGAATGGAAGTTTCTAACACTTATTTGTACATCTAATACAATCGGGGCTCTATCGGGTTACCTGATTAAGGCTAGATTATACTTCCTCAGTTAAGCCAGATTAGATCCTGATAACAACCCTACTACTTCTTCCAGTCGGGATGTTGCCATACAACAGGAACTGATAATTATTTAAACAACGAACAATTGCAAATATCTCGGAAACGGTGAGGGACACAACAAAGCGGAGAAAATCTTGAAGGGTGTCGAACCTTGAGTCGCCATAATTTTATCATGCAGCGCGAGCCAATAATAATTATTTAAGCAAAGAACAATTGCAAATATCTTGGAAACAGTGAAAAAGATGACGAAGTGGATGAAAATTTAAAGTAATTCCTAGAATGTCGAATTTTCAGCCGCAATGGTATTACCGAACAGCGTAAATTGATATATTGTTTAAACAATAAACATAATATATCTAGACGGTTACAAAGGGCCTAGCGGAATAAGCATGTGAAATATGTCCCCACGTGTATCAGCACCAAATTTATATGATCGATAGGCATCTATGAGAAACTAAATCTACATTTTTAGACCACTAATCGCTATAGGGGGGTTATGAGGGGGGGGAAGTAAAATCGAAAAACAGCTTTTTCTCCGGAACGGCTCGACCGATTTTCATGAAGAAAAATATATGTTACTCTTCCTGAAAAGTCAATTCCAAAAAAAAATATCTTGAATTTTTTTTTTAAAAGTTTGAAGTTTTTAAACAATTTTTTTATGTTATAATTTATCGGAACCACTCCAATTCTTTTCTTATTTTTTTCTTTGGAATGTCCTTAATAACATATAATTTTTCCAATTTCATCGGAAGTGTACCCCACTGAAAAATATTAACAAATGTACACGGCTCGTCACCTACCTTCTATATACAGTGTGAGTCAAATGTCTGGAGCAATGGGAAAACCAGAAAATTCTGGGGAAAGCGCTCGGACACGTCAATCACTATTTTTTGGGGGAAACATTTTAGTGTATTCGGTTGCTCAAAAATGTGACGTGTGGTGGCGCTGCAGGCCTTAGGTCGAATTTTTCAAATTGCATGTGGTATTTTTTATTGCATATTCTGAAAGGTGAGGCTTTTCTGAGTATTTTGGTATGCCATGTGTGAAGGTTTGAAGGTTCCGCTTGCTTCTCCCACCAGCTACTGCAGTAGAGACGAAGTTGCCCTGCGCATTAGCCCTCTTCTGCGAATAGGCGTTTCCCCCACTCCTCGGCCACTCTGCCAGGCGGAGCAAGCGGAACCTTCAAACGCGCTGGTTTAAAACCGCATCAGTTTTTTCAAAATTTCTCAAAAAATTCATGTATCAACCCCCCACACATGGCATACCAAGATACTTAGAAAAGCCTCACCTTTCAGAATAAAAAATACCACATGCAATTTGAAAAATTCGACCTAAGGCCTGCAGCGCCACCACACGTCACATTTTTGAGCAACCGAATACACTAAAATGTTTCCCCCAAAAAATAGTGATTGACGTGTCCGAGCGTTTTCCCCAGAATTTTCTGGTTTTCCCATGGGCTAGGCAAGTATCGGAGGTTGCCGATGCGAGCGCCAACTCGTGGGGTTTAAGTACAAAATTTAGAGGAGCCAAGCCAATCCATCCATAGCAGTGCAATGTAAAATACTGATATTTCGATTGCTATAATTTAAAAAATTCTGTGATACAGTTAACATATAATGAATGTAATAATTGAGAGCGGTTTTCAACCTGTTGATTTGATTAATTTTCGGCCAAAAAGTATTTATAAGGGGGAGAAGTTAGTTAAAGGTTATCACGTCAGTAACGTTCGTGAAAAGATCGATGGATCTCATCGACAAATTTATGGGACAGTATTGCGAGAAACACCGGGTGCTCACAGTACAAGAAAAAAGGAAAATATATATATGCCAATTGTTGAGGTAATTACGAAACTTATATTCATATATATTATTGATTTATATACAATTATATTTATGTATATTATTAAAGTACATTTTTCACATCATTGTTTGTATTTTTCTATTATTTTTTCAGCTTGATCAAAACAACGGTCGTACTGTACGGAACACCCAATGCAACTGCAAGGCAGGCCAATTATTATGTAAACATGCAGCAGCCTTATGCATTTACGTTAATTTAGAAAATACACTTTCGAAAACGGATGCACCGATGCTATGGAATCGTCCTCCAGAGCAGCAGTTGGAGAAATATCGCAAAGGATGCACAATTGAGTCACTATTTTCTTCAGCAAAAGGAAATATAGTAGAAAACATTGTATTTACTTACCAAGATGTAGCAAATATATCTGAAGCGCACATGCAGGAAAATAATTCTCTAATTAATATATTAAAATCCGAAAAACTGTGTATCGAAGAAAAAGAAGTCCGAGAGAATTTAAAAAAAAGAGACGAACTTTCATGTCGCGAATTATTTTCAGAATTATTAATGCTTCAAAAAGAAAACAATTTCAGCATATACAGAGCTCAACAATATGTTTACACTAGTAACGATAATTGGGTAGTATCGAGAATCATATGGCCTGAAGAATTGGAATCGTTTTTTTCAAAAAGAATTAAAGTAGATGAACAGCAGTGGATTAATATTTGTTTCGAGTCTTTGGATCAATTCAAAAGCGCGGTTTGGTTTGAGCAACGATCTATTAGAATCACTGCAAGTGAAAAAGCGCATAAAATTAAAACAAGGAAAGAGAATTTTGAAAAATTAGCCCTTCAACTAACAAAAAGATCAGAAGATAATATCTCCACGAAGGCCATGTGTTATGGGCTAGAACTTGAATCATGCGCAAGAATTTTCTTCGAAAATAAATATCGGCAAAAAGTTTATGCAACAGGACTAATTATTTGTTATGAGCAACCGTTTTTGGCGTGTAGTCCTGATGGAATGATTTTTAATAAAGGTACTTGGGAATTATTAGAAATAAAGTGTCCTTACACATGTAAAGATTCTCTCATCGTTGATTTTCAGAACCGAGAATCTTTTGTAAAATATTTAATGGTTGATGAAAATGGGAAAATAACATTAAAAAGAAGTGATAAATATTACACGCAAGTGCAATTAGCCATGTATGTGACATGTACAAAAGTTTGTAATTTTTTGGTTTTTTCAAGAATGGATTATATCCACTTGAAAATAGTACGCGATGAGGAATTATTGAGCCGGCTCATCCCGAAAATCGAAAGTTTTTATTTCAAATATTTTATTAATTTATGTAAAAAAAGCGTCGCCAAAGATAATTAGTCAATGTTAAAATAATACTTATTAATTGCGAGTATACTACATGAATAGTTGTAATTATTACTTATATCTAAGATTTATTATTCGTTTTGTAAATTTATAAATTTTATAAAAATATAAATGACAATTTAAAATTATTAATAACATTCCTGGATATTATTCCCGACTTTGATCTTCAGTTCGAATTAGAGGTTCTTTGTTATTTGCTAGTACACAGGCGACATACATTATTTTATCTATATAATTTAGTAGTTCAATATTAATATGCCGTAAAATTTGGAAAACTCTAACTCTCTGAATGGCTCTCTCTACGTGAACTCGAACTGATGCTATTGAGTATCCTTCCTGAACTTCCTTCGCTGTGAATTGTGGATTTAATGCCACTGGTGGTATAATTGAAATGCACTGTCGCTCTAAAAGAGATGTTTTTATTTGTGGGAAACCTTTATCCGCCATGATTTGATCACCCGGCTCTACTAGGTTTATAAATCCAGAGTCATTAACGATGAATCCATCGGTGGAGCGACCACCGTAGCCTTTAGAAATGAAACTAATCATACCTGATGGTGTGATAGCTATAAGATATTTCACTGTGAAATCAGATTTATACGATGAGTACATTAAGCATCTTTGTTCCAGAGTTGGAGGAGTATCACAACGAAGTTCTGTACAGTCAATTATAGCTCTGCAATTTGGATACTTTTTAAAAACCGTTGGCATTGTTTCCTTTATTGCTTCACGTGAAGGCCAAAATACCCAAGTTTTTATTTTTTCGAAAAGAGTCGTTAATATTTCATAAAAAATTGTCGATGCAGTTGTCTTGGAGACTTTTAAAATGCAACCAGTTGCTGCAAAACTCAAGCCCAATTTCATTTTCATCAGAAAAAGTAATAATCTATTTGGCGCATCGAGAGTCCTATAATAAGTTGATTGACCATAAGCTCCTGGCTGAATAAATTCAAGTAATACATGAAAAAAATTTAATGAAATTCCTGTCAATTGTTTCATAAGTTGATCGTTCTTCATATCTTCGTATCCTAGAAATCCTATTGTTGATGGACAATCTGGGCCTACTCGAATCGTTACTCTCTGTTTAGGAGTCGGAGCAATTAATTTCTGCTTTAATTTTGTTCTTATAATGATTGACGTTTGAGTTGACGCTTCATTATTTAAATTACTCTGCCAACAGTACAAAGTTGATATTTCATCATCTCTTGAAACTGTTTCTTCGTCAAAAATTGGATTAGTTTGAGTAGAAATTTCCCTACATTGGAAATGTTGTTCGTCCTTCTTTGATGTCACATTCATAGAAGTTAATGAATCTCCTACAATATTTCAAAATATTGTAATTATTATTCCTATGTGAATAGTTTAATTATGATAAATTTATAATACATTACGTACCACAATAATTATCTACCGAGACACACTTATTAACATCTTCCATTTTTTCTTGTCGTCTTCGCAATCTTATTGTCCTCTCTGAGGTCATACTTTTTGCCCCTTTTTTATAAGCGGAAGGAAATATTGTGGGGTTAAAAGCTTCATTTGAAGGATTATTTGATTTTTCGCCTCCACGGAAATGAAGACTGCAAATCCGAGAGTTTTTAGTGGGATTCCATGGCTTGCCCTCTGGACTAAAATAAATTTGTTTTTAAAATTCAAAACAATTTAAATAAATTGATTTAAAAAATTTAATTAATTTCTATGTTAATAAGTGGTTACATACGTAACTCGACGTACTGCTGTTATCCATTGTTGTTTTCGCTTTTGCTCCCAAGGACGACTTGGAAATGAATAAAAATGTATGTTCAAATTTGTGTCACTTTTGCCACGGCAGTTCACACCACAACAATTCCGATTTCCTTTTCTTTCACTATTTTTTACAGAAGTTTTAGAGAACATGATTGACAGGACAAGCTGAAATAAATGGAGTAGGTACACGCGGTATGGCTCCTCCAAAAGTTGCGCACTTTGGCCGCTTATCCGCGCCACTAGAGTTACTTGCCTAGCCCATTGCTCCAGACATTTAACTCACACTGTATATATACCTATGATATACACTGTACACTCACTACAAAGGAATTTTTCAACTTTTATGATAATTCGGCACATGATAATTGTTAATTTTTTGGAACAGTTATTCAATGCTATTATTTATTTATCTATTATTATTTCAATGCTTCCTTTACTATGAACGAGCTCGCATCTCACGATACGGGGTGCTTCATTTCTGTAAGTCTTCTGGCCTCTCACTTATAAATACTTACATATAGTTAAAAATACTCGATGAAAAAACAATTTTAATCCTCGTCACTCTTTTCATCTACTACTGGAACGATTCCATTTTTCATGAACATTTTACTTAGTATTTCAGCTGGTCGAATAATTTTTGATAAGTATCTTGCATTTGATAAATAATACACAATAGCAGCAATGTGAGAACAGCAGCCAACTGTTCTTCTGCCATTAGCACATTCACATGCATAGTTTATTATGCCAGAAATCCCGATACTGTTAGGTTTGTACCTAATGAAGCATCTATATGATGTCCGAGAAATGTGTCGAGATGGTACTTTGAATTTGAGCACATTTGGTTCAGCCATCACATATTCGAAAACAACTTTTCCATCTTGATCTATGATTTCGGCTAAATACGATACAGCTTGGGAAAGTTGGTATGATCCAGTAAAAAGAGTCTTCAATTCCTTTTCGGTCATTTCTGGAAAGTCAATTTCTGATTACTGTGCTAGCGCAGTTACATCATTTGAAAATTATATCTTACCAACTCGTTTCGGCATTAAAAGTATTAGCAGAGCCGACCTTTTGAAAAACCATACAACAAAAATCGCTAAAAAGTTGTTCAACGCGGACTCCTTATTTTTAATTTGTGATGGTACCTATGCACGACACCAAAAAAGTACAAATAATGAATACCAAAGAAAATCTTTCTCTGGCCAAAAGAAAGTTCCTCTTTGCAAGCCTTTTACGATTTGTACTACTAATGGATACATAGTAATATGCTCGGACCTTATCCTGCCAATGAAAATGATGCAAAAATTCTAGAATCTATCATTCAAGACGAGAATGGTTTATGTGCATTACTAGAAAAGAAAGATATGTTTGTACTCGATCGCGGTTTTCGAGATATAAAACAATATCTCGAAGATAAACATTTTGGAGTATTGATGCCTGCTTTGAAAGGGAAGCGCAAGCAATTAACGAGTCAAGAATCTAACCAATCTCGTTTTGTGACTAAAATTAGCTGGGTGGTTGAATCTGTTCACGGCATTCTCAAACAAAAATATCGTCTCCTAGATCACAAAATCGACAACAAACTGATACCTAAAGTTGGAGTTTATTTTAGAATTGCCTCATTTTTTAATAACTCGTACGGCAAAAGGCTACAATCTGATGTAGAATACACGGATGAAATTTTAGAAAGAATGCACAATCAGAATGGCACGGAAAATGATCTAGCTACCGAGGCAGAGACGAAAGGTTGGATCCGGCGAAAGGTTCTTTTCAAAACTCTCTATTCTAACGAAATCCTTGACTTTCCAGAAATGACCGAAAAGGAATTGAAGACTCTTTTTGCTGGATCATACCAACTTTCCCAAGCTGTATCGTATTTAGCCGAAATGATAGATCAAGATGGAAAAGTTGTTTTCGAATATGTGATGGCTGAACCAAATGTGCTCAAATTCAAAGTACCATCTCGACACATTTCTCGGACATCATATAGATGCTTCATTAGGTACAAACCTAACAGTATCGGGATTTCTGGCATAATAAACTATGCATATGAATGTGCTAATGGCAGAAGAACAGTTGGCTGCTGTTCTCACATTGCTGCTATTGTGTATTATTTATCAAATGCAAGATACTTATCAAAAATTATTCGACCAGCTGAAATACTAAGTAAAATGTTCATGAAAAATGGAATCGTTCCAGTAGTAGATGAAAACAGTGACGAGGATTAAAATTGTTTTTTCATCGAGTATTTTTAACTATATGTAAGTATTTATAAGTGAGAGGCCAGAAGACTTACAGAAATGAAGCACCCCGTATCGTGAGATGCGAGCTCGTTCATAGTAAAGGAAGCATTGAAATAATAATAGATAAATAAATAATAGCATTGAATGACTGTTCCAAAAAATTAACAATTATCATGTGCCGAATTATCATAAAAGTGGAAAAATTACTTTGTAGTGAGTGTACAGTGTATATCATACATATATATATATATATATAGAAGGTAGGTGATGAGCCGTGTACATTTGTTAATATTTTTCAGTGGGGTACACTTCCGATGAAATTGGAAAAATTATATGTTATTAAGGACATTCCAAAGAAAAAAATAAGAAAAGAATTGGAGTGGTTCCGATTAATTATAACATAAAAAAATTGTTTAAAAACTTCATACATTTTTTTTCGGGCGAATTTTCAAAAAAAAATTGAAGATATTTTTTTTGGAATTGACTCTTTAGGAAGAGTAACATATATTTTTTTCATGAAAATCGGTCGAGCCGTTCCGGAGAAAAAGCTGTTTTTAGATTTTACTTCCCCCCCTCATAACTCCCTCCCTATAGCGATTAGGGGTCTAAAAATTTAGACTTAGTTTCTCATAGATGCCTATCGATCATATAAATTTGGTGCTGATACACGTGGGGGCAGATTTCACATGCTTATTCCGCTAGGCCCTTTACGGAGTTCGGAGATGAATTCATGCTGTTCGGTGCATTTTAAACATCGATGGCTGTTATTGTAGTACCGATCAGTGCTTTGAAACTGGAGTTTACTTTATGAGACATCAAATAATGGTGATAGATACGGCAGAGTTAGTGAAATGCCAACAATATGCAGAGTATATTGAATGTTAGAAGATATAAAAATGATAATCCATAAGTTGTAAATTATTTTTAAGGAATTAGATATCCCCTATAATACGTTAAATGTGTAAAAGAAAATACGCCAAGGATTATGCGGGTCCCTTTAAGAAATTGAAACTCTGAAAATTGTCTTAACTTTAATAAACCCAACAAGATCTGCATGCCGCGTTTCGTCTCCTCCCCCGTCCCCAAAAAAGTACGTTCGGAAATATGTAGGTACCTGTATCCATTCCACACAAACTGTGTCGATAATAAGCACGACCACAATTAAACGCCGTGTCACCTCACCTCCTCCAAAAAGTAATGATATGCCTCCCGAAGATAACTACAAAATTAATTGCAGGATCTTGCAAGAATGTTATAAGATCGTATTAAATCAATGAAAGAATCTTGTAAGATCGTACAAAGGTAATGCAAGAACCTATCTGAATTTTAAAAGAGACTTGCATAATTAGTATCGTTTTTTTCATGAAATTTAAAGTGATTTTATTAGTATAAACAACAAACATAAATCAATGATATATTGACCATTTTGTTGGATGACCTTTCCCCATCTATTAGGCAGCTGCATAATTCCGCGTTCGAAGAAAGTTTAGTCTTTGGAGGCAAAAAACTGAATCAACTCATTTTTGATAGCCTCATCTGAATTGAGTATCTTTCCATTTAAATGGTTTTGAAGAGAACGGAATAAATAGTAATCTGATGGTGCAAGGTCCAGTTTATATGGTGGATGAGGCATTACTTCCCAGTGCAGTTAGCTCTTACAATTTTTGGCGAGTGACCAAAGATGTGTGTGGTCTGACGTTATCGTGATAGAAAATAACGCCTTCACGACTTGCCAGTTTTGGGCGTTTTTTCTTCACTTCTTGATTTAATTGCATTAGCGAATGACAATACACTTCTGAATTGATAGATTGGTTCCTTTGAAGTTGTTCGAAAAAAAATAATACCTTCATAATTCCACCAAACATACACCAAAACTTTCTTTTAATGAATATCAGCTTTTGATGTTGATTGTGCCGGCTCATTTCGCTTGCGCCATAATCGTTTTCACACGACATTATCGTAAACATTCCACTTTTCATCGCCCGTTATGATTTGCTTCAAAAATGGGCCATTTTTGTTACGTTTCAGCAATGAATCGCAGATGTTAATTCGTTTAGAGAAATGAATTTCTTGCAACTCATGAGGAACCCAAACATCAAGCTTGTTTACGTATCCTAGCTGTTGTAAATGCAAGGAAACGGTTGAATTGGATATGTTGAGTTTTTCTGCTATCTCTCGCGTCGAGCTATGTCGGTTGGCTTCGATCATTGCTTTTATTTTGTCATCATCAGGAGCAGTTGGACACCCAGAGCGTGATGCATCTTTGAGGTTAAAATCTCCAGAATGAAGACGAGCGAGCTGGCACTGGCATTCAGTTAGAGAGTCTTAACCATAAACATCACACAATTTTTTCCGAGCTTGCACTGCATTTTTGCCTTTTCGAAAGCAAAAAAGCAAAATATGACGAAAATGCTCAATTTAATTTTCCATTTTAAACTTGATAGCGAACGAAGAGTTGTTCACGAACGGCGATAGTTAGAACGATTAAAGATAATTTGGAATGTCAGCTGTCAAGTGATGGACAACATTTTGGGGTTCGCGTCGCTTCTAATATTTTTTCATTAAGGTACTCTCATCTCCTATAAATAAACGACATTACTTTTCGAACAACCCAATAGTAACTCCAATTCAATCCTTTCAAGATCATATGAGGGGTATATATACAAAATGCGACAAATCCATTTTTGTGAAATTTGAGTTCGATACGGGAATTTGTTCTTTATAAGTACGTGCATAAGGTCGAACATAATTTAGGTCAAATTCCACCTTAAACCGTTAATAATATAAGGTAGAAAATACGCTTGCTAATGCAAGGCAATGGCCGTCTGCATAAGTTTTTGACGTCTCCTGTGAATTGCTATAAATGTGATTTGTCGCATTTTGCATATATACCCCTATGGCACGCTACCGCGCACTACGAGAAACAAAAAAGGCTCGAAAGAAGCTAAAGAAGACAAACTAACTCTACTCTACGCGTCGCGTCGCATCACGTCCACTCGCTCTCTACTCCTCCAACGTTGCCACCTCCGCTGCGCTGCGTGGGTGCCACGCTCTACACTCTCCCCCTGCTGGTTTGCCTTCATCCCGAAGGCGGAAACCAGCCAACTGGCACCGGATCGCTTCCTCTTTCTTCGGCCGCCCTTTCTTCCTCTTGGGAAAAACGGCCTCCGGCGTCGGTTATCCTTCTCTCAAAACGTATAGTCGAAGGTCCTCGGCGTGGTATTTGCCAATTCGATTCCCCGCAAGGTCTTCCAACTCGTATGCGGTAGGGCTCACCTTCTTTGCGACCACGTAAGGTCCGTCCTTCTTTAGGGCGAATTTCGAAGTGAATCCCCTCTCTTTTTTGCTTATAACGCGCGTTTTGACCATCACGCGATCACCCTCCACGTAACTGACATCGGAGCGGTTTGCGTCCACAGCGACCTTTCTCCGATCGCGTTCCTGATCGTTTTTTTCCCGGGCTTCATTGAGAACGCGCCCGAAACTCTTTAGGTAAGGGGTTATCTGTGGCACGAAGTTTTCCTGGTTCGCCACCTCCCAAATGTCGCGATCTACGTCGTCAGGCGTTCGCATCTCTCTTGCGAATGTCAAAAATGTAGGAGACTGGCCGGTCGACATGCACACGGTGCTGTTCATAGCGAAACGCACTGCTGCAAGATGTAGATCCCGTGTGTCATGTTCTTTCCCCACTAATATAAACAGGCGGGGCTTCAGATCTCTATTCTTCCGTTCGACGGGGTTAATACCCAGACAGTACGTCAGTTTCTGCATCACGTTGCTTACGAATTGAACCCCGTTGTCGCTCACGAGCTTCCGCCGAGTCCCGTAGCGCATGAACACTTCCTCCACCAGCTTCCTTTCACACGCTTCCGCTGTCACCTTGGCCAACGCAAATAACTCGATCCATTTCGACGCTGTGTCCTCGACTATAAGGATCCACTTGTTACCCTGCGGCGTCGATGGCAAAGGCCCGAAAAGGTTGACTGCAATGACTCCGAATCGTCTGGCCGTCACTGGTGTCTGAATCAAACCGACTGGTTTCAAATTCTCAGCCTTGTACTTTTGGCATTCGACGCAGCTACGTATGTATTCCGCAACATACTTCCTCATTCCTGTGAAATAGTACCTCTGCGCGATCTTTTGTAAGGTTCTTTCGACTCCGTAGTGACCTGCGAGAGCAAACTCGTGATACTCTCTCCTTGAGCACCTTTTTGCGATTTTGGGTCGGCACCACCTACTGCGGCTCCTCGGCGTCCACCTCTGGATCTTGTCGGTACAGCACGCCGTGTAGCATCATATACCCTCTCTCACTCCAAGCTACTCGGGAACTATCGTCGTTCTCGAAAGAATCTATGATCTTTTTAACTTCTGGATCGGCTGTCTGTGCTTCTCGTATAAGAGCCGCCCCTTTCGTCGGCATCTCTATCCCGATACTGCAAATTTCATGGACGTCTACACCAGGCGGGTGGGACAAAGAGTCGGCAACCACATTCGATTTACCGGGCGTGTATTCGATGCACAAATTAAAAGGTTGGAGCTTCAAGGCCCAACGGGCCAATCTTCCCGATGGAGTCTTCAGGGTCAACAACCACTTAAGAGGTTGGTGGTCGGTCGCAATCCGTACGTCGGCGCCTTCTATGTAGTCCCGGAACTTTTCCGTTGCCCACACTACTGCAAGCGCTTCCCGTTCCGTCGTGGAATACCGCATTTCAGCCGGTATCAACAGCCTGCTGGCATATTCTACTGGACGCTCATCCGCCCCCTCACCTTGCGATAGCACCGCTCCCAGTGCATATCCGCTTGCGTCGGTCCTAAGGACATACGGCAACGATGGGTCAGCTTGGCGTAAGATAGGCGGACTGCTCAGCAACTGCTTCAGCTTATCGAAGGCTCTCTGCTGTTCCGTACCCCAGACCCAAACTGCGTTCTTCTTAATCAAAGATGACAAAGGTCGCGCGACTTCTGAAAACTTCTCAATGAAACTTCTATACCAAGAACAAGTCTGGTAGCATGACAAAACCTGTTTTACGTTGCTAGGCGGCTTCATGTTAAGTATTGCCGCCACCTTTTCAGGATCCGCTTCAATCCCTTTCGGAGAGATTACGTGCCCTAAGTACTTAACTCTCGGCGCGAAGAACACGCACTTATCGCGTCGCGCGCGTAACTTGAACTCACGCAGGCGTGAAAATACGGCCTTCAAATCCTCCATGTGATCCTCGTAAGAGTCAGATATCACTATCAAATCGTCGAGATAGACTGCCAGGGCGCGGTCCCCCAAACCCGCATGAAATCTGTCCATAAGTCGCTGGAAGGTGCTTCCCGCGTTCTTAAGTCCGAACAGCATTCGAATGAAACGAAAGGTTCCGTAAGGGCACACAAAACAAGTCTTATCGCGATCGCATTCTCGTACCCTAACTTACCAGTAACCCCGCTCTGCAAGTCTAAGGTTGTGATGAACAAAGCACGCTTCGACGAATGTAGAATGTCTTCCACCCGTGGCAATGGATACTTGTCATCGCGCGTCACCGCGTTTAACTTCCGATAGTCTACGCATAGTCTCATCTTCCCGTCTTTCTTAGGCACCAGAACTACCGGGGACGCCCAAGGACTTTCACATTCTTCGATTATCTGATCGCGGAGCATATTGTCAATCTCCTCCCGGAGGAAATCTTTCTTAAATTGAGGCAACTGGTACGGTGGCACCGACTGGGGCGCGCTGTTTCCGGTGTCGATGACATGCTCAGCGAAATCCGTCGCATCTCCCCCTGGATTGAAGACATCTCCGAACTGCCTAAAAAGGTCGTTTACCTTCGCGCGTTGCTCCTCGCTAAGACTCGTACCTTCGTCCGATCGGAGTCCAATGTCGTTGTCGCCGGAAATTGCACACAACTCCGTCGACGAAGAGGGCACATCGGCGGCGAAATTGTAAACAGACGCCGGATTCTCCGTGAAATACCACGCATTCCTCGCCATGTCCAGGATCACGCCAGCCTTGCGCAAGAAGTCTACTCCCAAAAGGGTTCTATTCTCCGTCAGCCTCGGCAAAATCAAAAAATGTGTATCTACTGTTTTATTTGCTACCTTCACCGGTACGTTTACGTTGAGCACCTCTTCGTCGCGTACGATACCGTCTGCGAAAGAGACCTTGACCCGAGATGTCGTAAATTTTATTTTCAAAGTACACAGGTAATCGTACACTCGACGACCCCGCGATACACGCTTGCGATCCGGAGTCCGCGTGGGCGACGCCAGGTCGTCCATAAATTTCGATGGGTAACAGAACGCGCGTATCGCCCTTGTCCGTCGCGTCAACGCGCAACACTTCCGCTAAATTTAACACCAGTTGATTGTCCGTTGTCGCGACTACGCCGGTAGTCTTCGATCGCGCATTACAAGTCTCGCACTTACTACGGATTACGTTCGGAGCCCCGCAACCGAAACAAACAACGGGCGTCTTCTTCTCGGCTTCCGGTCCTCCCGATCTCGCGGAGGGAGCGCCGGATCGGGTATAACAATCTTTGGAAACATGACCGCGTCGGTGACACTTGTAACAACGGGTCTGCCCATTTTTTTCCGCCTTCGCGCTCGATGTAGAAGATAATGTTACCTGTAGCGGCGGTTCTTTTTCTGCTAACATTCTCTCGACGTTGCGGGCACGCTGAAGGAGCTGCACATACGTCGTCACATCCTCCCAAGGAATACGTTTACGAATGCGACAATTCAGCAACGCGAACACCATGTCCAGTTGAATCGTCTCGGAGGGTTTTTCTTCTAACTTCGCGAACAAAGCGCGGGCGTCGCTAACGAAAATATCGGTCGACGCGCCATCTTCATGTACCATCGCGAACAACTCGCGGTAAATCTGCGGGGCGGACTTCGACGGACCGTACGCTGTTTCTAAAGTATTCAATGCCTCGTCCCACGTCGCGATGCTGTCCTTTAAGGCCATCACACGTGAAAAAACGTAAGCAGTAACAGTAAGGCAGTAAGCCGTATAGCCGAGTGCTCATTCTTAGTAGCGTGGTATACGCATGCGCTGTTCGAAAGTCGTATCTGAAATCATAACCTAAATGTTTAGTGTAATGTACTACGCTTGCACTTGAGATGCGTGAGTATATTATTTAAATGAAATACAATATAAAAAAAGTATTAGTGCGGTTATCAGCATCGATAATTATTGCAAGTTGTAACTTTGCATTCCGTGTATATACCAATCGCGTGTCAGCTGCTCTTCTATTGGTTGAGAGTAAGACGTAAGCCGTAAAATTCCAACGTGACGGAAACCCTACTGCTTGCTGTTACTGCTTACTGTTGCTGCACTTTCACTTAGATTGCTCCATCTAACAATATGTGTTGGAAACTTACTGCCTTACTGTTACTGCTTACGTTTTTTCACGTGTGATGGCCTTTACTCCTTGGAACCACATGCCCGCTGCACCTTCCAATAAGATAGAAAGTCCCCGCAACGCGTTCGTATCGGACACTCGTGCGCACTCTTTGAACATTTTAATGGCGTCCACGAACACAGCTACGTCCTCGTCCTTCTTCCCCGAAAATCTCGACGTACATTTGATGAAATTACCCTTCTCCGCCGCTTGAGGGGCGGCGGGCAGCGACGCGCTTCTCAATTCCGCCAACAATGCACTTTGCGTCAGCTGCATCTCCCTCACGAACTGAGTCTGCAGACCACCCAAAAGATCTTGCAACTGTTGCGCAGACATATTTACCGTACTCGCACTCAGCGAGGCTGAGGATGGCGTATCTGTCGCCCTCGGCATCTTCCTTCTTTCTCGAAGCAGCTTGATACCAAAGTACATAATTCACTGGCCGAACGCACTGTCCTCCTCTCCGATGATCGTATACCGCCGAACTTAACCTCTACTGCCGCTGCCGCCACGTGCTCTGCTCAAAAGCCAGCCCCATATTTCTCGGCACGCGTCGGTTTTTCTTATTTCTTCTTTCACCGCTTTCCCGGATAATTCTCACGGCCACAAGTTGGGCGCCAAGCTATGGCACGCTACCGCGCACTACGAGAAACAAAAAAGGCTCAAAAGACGCGAGCTAACCGGGCAAGCTAAAGAACACAAACTAACTCTACTCTACGCGTTGCATCACGTCACGTCCACTCGCTCTCTACTCCTCCAACGTTGCCACCTCCGTTGCGCTGCGCGGGTGCCACGCTCTACACCCCTCATATTATAATGATTCATACAAGTAATTGTTAATCATCCGACATACTTGATAGGATCTTGTAAGATTTTCCCAAAAACTGCTACACATAATGTTTTATGTAATGTGACTTCCTGTAAGACACAGTCACATCATGTGTGACTCTTGTATGAAGCTTGTAAATGTAATATATCCTGTGAGTCCTTGTATGAATTGTTCATGCGTCATCCTGTATCTTCCTATTCCAATTCTCTATTTTTTTCTTGGATGATCATGCAAGTTCCTGCACACATTTTCTTGCAAGAATGCATCTGAATGTAGTTCCAAGTATAATACCTACCTACAAAGTGTTTCTCAGGATGGACGAGATAGAAGATGCGAGAATGCGGGCGAAAATCACTTGGTGTAATCAAACATAAGAAAAGTGACCGGAATCGAAATGAGAAATACCTACACCAAAGAAGGCCACCAATATTTAAAATTGTACTCGCGGCGGACCTGTGCTTGAAGAAATTATAGAAAAGCAAAGTATTATATCATATAATATGTACTACGTATTATCGAATTAATTCATATTAATTTTTGTAATTGGAAGATATCCCAGCCAGCATACATAAAGTAATAGTTACCAATACATATCTCGTCGACAAGCTGCAAAACTTTACTACTTAATGGAACAAGTAGCGATTAACTGATTCTCAAGCTGGCCAATAAATATTCTGACCACCATTATAATCTTATCATTTATCGACGAATCTTGGCTAAATGAAATGACCCTCATACGAACCTTTTAAGCGGATTACCTCCTATGTACCAAATTTTAAATTATTCTGTAATGCTTTAAAAAGTTAGCGCAGATCAGTAACTGCTTTATTATATGCATGCGTCACTTTCCCAACAAACTAGAGTTGATTATACTCAAAGCTCATGGTATATATTATAATTTAGTCTGATTTTAATATGTGCGTTTAAGAATAATAATTTCTCCAGGCAATTGAATATTGGTGACCTGCTTTGGTATAGTCATTCGTCATGTCGATCTCGATCGACTTTTCTTACGTTTGATTATACCGAGTGATTTTTACCCGCACTCTCGCATCTCCTATCTCGTCCATCCTGAGAAACACTTGGTAGGTAGGTAGGTACTTGGCACTATATTCAGATATCAATAGATTTTTGGGGAAGGCGGGGCGAAATACGGCGTTTAATTGTTGTCGGCGTTATTATCGACACAACTTGGAGTGGATACATTTCCGAAGGTACTTCTTTGGGGGCAGGGGAGGTGGAGAAACGCGGCATGCAGTTTTTGTTGGGCCTTTTAAAATCAAGATAATATTTTCAGTGTTTCAATCTTTTAAAGGACCCCACATAGTCCTTGGCGTATTTTTAAAAATATTTAATGTATTATGTGGCATTCCACGTCAAACCACCCAGGCGTTGGACCACACCATCTCCAAAAATTCAAATGAATGTGCACAATAAAGTACTAGTCAGTGGGAGGGTCAGTGAATATTCTTATATTTGTTTGGCCAACACTTCTCGAGATACACCTAAGCAAAAATCGACTTTTCACCAAGTTAACGAATTTTTAAAGCGTTACAGCTCGAAATCTACAGATGGTAGAGAAAAATGTTAAATACAAAAAGTTGCTAATTTCCTTCGCCCTTTGAAAGCAATTTTTAACGAAATGATATTTTGAGCTTAAAGCCCCGATTTGATGAAAATAAACTACTTTATTTTTGAACATGTTTGTTACCTTCTATTTCGTTCAAATTTACAGAAAAAAATTCTGAAAATTTTTTTCTAAAAATTTGAATGAAATAGAAGGTAACAAACATGCTCAAAAATAAAAAAAAATGTTTATTTCCATCAAATTAAGGTTTTAAGCTCAAAATATTATTTAGCAAAAAATTTCTTCAAAAGAGCAAACGAAAGTAACAATTTTTTTGTATTTAACATTTTTCTCTACTATCCGTAGATTTCGAGCTGTAACGCTTTAAAAATTCGTTAACTTGGAGAAAAGTCGTTTTTTGCTTAGGCGTATCTCGAAGTATTGGCCAAACAAACCTAAGAAAATTCACTGATCCTCCCACTAACTAGTACTTTATTGTGGACATTCGTCTGAATTTTTAGTGATGGTGTGGTCCAACGTCTGGGTGCTTTGGCGTGGAGTGCCACATATACTTGGATACAAGATTTATCAAAATCAGTATACCCCGGGTGATTCTTTAATATTGCGACAAATTGCAAGAATGGATTCCTTGGATGAAAATAAGAAAAAAAGTTCCTATGAGCATGGGTCCGGAAACGCTGAGTTTAGGAATTGCATTTTTAAATGCCTTATCAAGAAAAAAAAATTTAATGCAATGATACATCCCTTGTTGAAACCCATGGGGTCGGGAATTTACTTCATATATAATTTTCTTAAAGATTTTTAGGTTCTAAACATACTCCTAGTGGATTTTGTTTTAATTGCCTTTGTTACGGGATATCTCTCGACAATATTGGAAAATGAGATTTTCAGAGCTAATTTTCGAATAGAAGAAATGTTAATTTCAAAAAACTTCAAATACAAAAAGGTTTTGTTTTTGAACGTATTTTCTGGAAAAAAAATATGCGGCATAACCAGTACCGGCAGAAACAAAAATAACCACTATTTTTTCGCCTCCTGAAAATACGCCATTTTTTATTGCAGGAAAACAAATTTTAAATAAATCTGCAAAGAATTACAAACTTTTTAAGCTGTCACACACCATGGAATGGCGATTTTTCAATGTTTTATGCACTATTTTATAAAAAAAATTCAATACGTTTTTTTTTCATGAGTAATATTTGCTGAAACTTAATCACAAAAAAATTAACTGTTGAGCAAGTTATTTAACAAAAATCACGATAAAAAAAGGAGAATGTAGGAGAAAATTGTGACAATTGTGACAAATAGGCAAGGGCCCTTCCGACGGTATTGGGGGAATTATTAGCTGCTCGAGCAAGTCTGCAATTGCCAGCACATGAACAAATAATGACTTCAATGGCTCTCTACGAATGGGCATCTAAGCCGGATAATCTACCGTCACGAACAGTTCGCTACTGGGATGCTACGAATTATGATGTGATAAAATCGTAATTATCAGATCGCTTCTGTCGCGTAAAGCCCAACCGTGATACCTTGCTCTCTCACTGCATTATTTCTGACGAAAATGAAAAAATTAGAACAAAAAGATATTCATTTTCGCCAGACTATCAAGTCCTTAATATATTGAAAAAACAGTAAGTTGTTATGTCAAATTTTATTCAATAAAACACTTAATAAATATCAATAAAGTCATAATTCATTATAAATAATATATGAGTCTATTTGTCACAATATTGTCCTACATTTCGCTTTTCTTATCGTGATTTTTGTTAATTAACTTGCTCAACAGTTAATTTTTGTTGTGATTAAGTTTCAGCAAATATTACTCATGAAAGAAAATTTTTTTTAGATTTTCTTTCTAAAATAATGCATAGAACATTGAAAAATCGCCATTCCATGGTGTGTAATGGCTTAAAAAGTTTGTAATTCTTTGAAGATTAATCTGAAATTTGTTTCCTTCAAATCAAAACTGGCGTATTTTCAGGAGGCGAAAAAATAGTGGTTATTTTCGTTTCTGCCGGTACTGATAATACCGCATATTTTTTTCCAGAAAATACGTTCAAAAACATAATCTTTTTGTATTTGAAGTTTTTTGAAATTATAATTTCTTCTATTCGAAAATTAGCCCTGAAAATCACATTTTTAAATATTGTTGAGAGATATCCCGTAATAAAGGCAATTAAAAAAAATCCACAAGGAGTATGTTTAGAACCTAAAAATCTTTAAGAAAAAAAATATATGAAAGAAATTCCCGACCCCCCATGGGTTTCGCTTTGTCGTTTTCTTGTGAAATGCCACACATACTTCCTATTACACAGGTCTACAGGCAAAAAATTTATTTTGGTGCCCTTAATCTTTGAGCTGATTTTTACTATATTTCTGTCGCTGAATCGAAATATAAAATCCGTTTGTAGGTATCAGCTCTACTTTTATAGATATGTCACTTGCCGAAATTAGTTCTTTTAATACTTCATTTATTGAGGATACTTTACTTATTTCCTCCGTATTATTCCTTGTTTATGCAAGAAACTATCAATAAATTTCATTATATTAATATTTTATAAGCAAATACCACCGAATATAAAGCAGTTTAAAACTTTTTAAATAAGGTATTTAATACACTTGTATCCGCTAGATGGAATACGCATTCATGTTTACTGCTGACTTTGCAGCATTTGTTTTAGCTGCAGTTCTGTTTAACCATTCATAACGGGTGAACATAACCTCAAATTCTGTGGGTTTTATCAAACAACGTGTTGAATCAAATGTTTTCTTAGTTTATTCTGAAGTTCAACATGCAAATATGAGTGGTTCAAGTCGTAGAAGCTGTGTTAATCATCCTGATGTGTTTTGCTACGTTTGTGGAGAGTATACGTTAAAAGAAAATAGGAGAAGCATTACAGACTTTGTGAAACGTGCATATATTGGATATTTTGGTGTTCGTCTTGGTGATCAAGATAAAATATGGGCACCTCATATTGTGTGTAAAACATGTACAGAACACTTACGGCAGTGGACCACGGGAAAAAGAAAAAGTATTAAGTTTGGCGTGCCAATGGTATGGAGAGAACCCACAAACCACGTTGATGACTGTTATTTTTGCCTGGTCAATGTTTCAGGGATCAATCGAAACAATCGCCAAAAATGGTCGTACCCTGATTTGCCATCAGCTAAACGCCCAGTACCCCACTCAGAGGAAATACCAATCCCAATATTTCAAAAGTTACCTGCGATTTGCGAGGATGACCGAGACCTTTTTGAACATATTTCTGACAGTGACAGTGATTACGAGGGGGTATCAACAAATCCACAACTGTTTAATCAAGAGGAATTAAGCGACCTCGTTAGAGATTTAAACTTATCGAAGAAAGCATCGGAGCTGCTGGCTTCTAGATTAAATGAAAAGAATTTACTGGAACAAGGTACAAAAATTACTTTCTATCGAACAAGGGAAAAGGATCTCTTACCATTCTTTAATCAAGAAGACAACCTTACTTTCTGTTTAAACGTTAAGGGGCTCTTGGAAAAAATGGGACTTCCACACTACGATACCAATGATTGGCGTTTGTTTATTGATAGATCCAAGCGTAGTTTAACATGTGTTCTACTTCACAATGGTAACAAATTTGGCTCAATACCGATTGCTCATTCAACTGGAATGAAAGAAGAGTATGATACAATAGCGTTGGTCTTACAGAAGATAAAATACCAACAACATCGCTGGGTGATTTGTGTAGACTTAAAAATGGTAAACTTTCTTCTTGGGCAGCAAAGCGGCTATACAAAATATCCTTGTTTCTTGTGCCTCTGGAACAGCAGAGACCGAAAAAACCACTGGATAAAAAAAGAGTGGCCTAAGAGAGAAACCTTAGTAGTTGGGCAAAAAAACATTATTTACGAGTCTTTAGTTGAACGGGAGAAATTCATCTTACCACCCCTGCATATCAAGCTAGGCCTAATGAAGCAATTTGTTAAGGCCCTTGATGTTAATGGACCATGCTTTGCCTACATAGGAAGAAAGCTGCCCCAGATAAGTACGGAAAAGCTTAAAGCTGGAATCTTTGATGGACCACAGATAAGACTACTTACAAAAGATCCGGTTTTTGAACAGTCAATGAATGAGATCGAAAAAAAAGCTTGGCTTTCATTTGTTGATATAATGAAAAATTTTCTGGGAAATCACAAATGTGAAAACTATGTCGAGTTGGTAAACCATATGCTGAATAACTTCCAAACACTTGGATGTAATATGAGCATCAAAGTCCACTATGTACACAGCCACTTGGACTGCTTTCCTGAAAATGTAGGTGACACAAGTGAAGAACAAGGTGAAAGATTTCACCAAGATATCAAAACGATGGAGGACCGCTACCAAGGAAGATGGGATGCCCATATGATGGCAGATTACTGCTGGAGTTTCAAACGAGACAGTTTCACAGTTCATTCAAGAAAATCGCACAAAAGAAGCTTCCGTTACGTTGAGTGAAGTAATGTGTTATTTTGATATTCAGTGAGTTTTGTTTTCTCAAAAATAATTGTATATATGTTAAACTGTACTATAAGGTTTTATTGTGGTTTGACTTAGTTAAATAGCTTTGTAATTATATATCTTTAATAGTTCTGCGTTTTTATTTCAATATAATATATCCATATTAGTATATTTATGCTTCATTGCGTAAGCACTGACATATCAATTAAATTATCTTGAAAACTAGAGCTGATAGGGGAAAACTAAAACCATTTTTGGATTCAGCACCCCAAATATACTTAAAATCAGCTCTCAAAACTTTGGCACCAAAACTACTGTAGACCTGTGTTATTAGTACCTATAGAAAATTTGTATAAAAATGAACACCCTGTTTCTCCGAAACTCAGCGTTTCTGGACCCATGTTCACAGGAACTTTTTTTTTCTTATTTTCATCCAAGGAACCAGTCCTTGAAGTTTGTCGCAATATTAACCCATTTGTGCCCACTGTACTCATTTGGGTACAGCTTACAAATGTTACCTGTAGCGACATCTAGGACCTAAAATGTTACCATGCGCCACATTATATGTTTCAGTAGCATCTATGAAGTAAAGTTTCTAAGGCATGGCTAAAGAGGCGCTGTTGACGTTTCGTAATTCAACTGTTTGTTTCGTGAAAGAAAGCTTACACGTGGTGATATTCCTAAACTTGATATTTTGGTTTATAAAACTATATTATAATCATTTTTGTGATCAAATACATATTGAAAGGTATGTATATAAGTAGATTACGTATAGTTACGTATGCTATTTACGTTTGTTTATCTGCATAGTCAGCTGTTTGTTTACTGTACTCAAATGAGTACACTGGGCACATGTGTAGGAGAAAATATCATGTGTTTTATTTTGTTATAATCCCATTACTGGGATGGATCCTGACAATTTTTCGACGTTTGGAACTATAAGTTCTGACTGCTTCTATGGTAAACGCTATAACAGATTGGAAAATGCTCTTGATTGTGTAGCAAGCACAAGTCAACAAAAGGTAGATGTTGTTCTGCTTCCACCAGACGTAGACACACAAACAGACGAGGAAGATATCGATGAAGATATGGACCGAACCACGAAGCTCCAACGATTGCAAAAGTTTTAGTTAAAATGTTCACGTAATTCGGAATTCCTAAAACTTTTCTAACAGATCAGGGTCACTCGAACGGTCACACTTATCCCTGAAGGACTACTTAAAACATTACATTAAACTAACTCAGACTGATTGGGATGAATATATTCCTTTTGCCACTTTCAGTTACAATTCGTCGATTCATAAATCCACAAAGTTTACTCCTTACGAGTTGCTATTCGGTCAGAAGGCTTATCTCCCTTCGTCAATTACACAAGATCCTAAGTTCCTTACAAGCTCACACCCCGGACAGTACGTTCTCTCAAGCGATTTTCCGCGAGCCTGTCCGCTCGCCCTCGAGACGATTCCTCCACCACGCAAATGTGATTTGAGAATATTTATACTTAGAATACAACACAGTTTCCGGCTGATGTACCTGGAGAAGTTGAAGTGCACTATGATAGCTCCAGCGATAATGATGATGAAAATACCCCATTATCCGAACTTGTGACCAAATGTAACCAAGGGAATGTAAACCCACAAAAAAGAAGGAAGACAGACAAGGAGGCTGAACCCAAATGGACTAAAACAATACTAGATCTACAAATGAATGAAAGCAGAGGACATCTTGAACGCCTGCATGACCTGAAAGAACGTGTGCAAGAGGAATCTCCAGTGGAGACATTCGAGAGATTGTTTGATAAGGAAATTCTGAAACACATAGCACAACAATCGAAGTTATATGCAGCTCAAAGGAATAACCATGTATTTTCTGTCACTGAAGATGATCTCAGAGTTTTTATAGGAATCCTGATATTCAGTGGATACCATAGGCTGCCAAGGGAACGTTTATATTGCAGCCTGGATGAGGATTTATCCACACCATGCGTATCCAACGCCATGTCGTGAAATCGATATTGCGAGATAAAAAAATTTCTTCATTTTGCTGATAATTCAAGCCTGGACAAAAATGATAAAATATTCAAAGTTAGACCCCTGTTGACCATGCTCAATAAAAACATCCAACAATTCGGCATTTTTCACTCGCATCTCTCTATCGATGAAGCAATGGTAAAGTACTTCGGCCACCATTCCTCAAAGCAGTTTGTTAGGGGGAAGCCAGTGAGGTTTGTCTACAAAGAGTGGATGCTTTGTAGTTCTACAGGATATTGCTACAATCTTGATGTGTTTATTGCGTCGCGAAACCCTCCAGCACTTCTAGTGAAACCCAAAATAAAAAGTCAACGTTACCCCTTGGATCTAGAGTTGTGTTGCAGCTTCTAGAATGCGTTGATGGCCCAACAGATCACGTAGTGTTTTTTGATAATTATTTTACGAGCCACAGCTTATTGAAAATGCTACGAGAAAAAGACTTCAGAGCAACAGGAACTATTAGGGAGAGCAGAACAAAGAATTGCCCTTTACCATCTAAAAACACGATGAACAAGAAGGAGCGCGGATATTTTGACCACGTTTTTGATGAATTCAATTCCCTATTGTTTGTCAAAAGGGAAGGATAATAAAGTCGTAACCATGGCAACCAACTACGATGGAATCGAACCACTGTCAAAAGTCAAGCGTTGGTCTTCGGCAAAAAAAGAAAAGATTGATGTACCACAACCGCAGCTGTTTTCGCAATTTCACACCAATGGCTAGCATCGTCATAACTATATTTTGGTTCTTAACACTGTTATTAAGTTTAAAAAAAAAATAAAATTTATTTTCATTTCAAATTTATTGAAATTTAGACCCCCGATTTTCAGCACTACACGTGTGCCCATTGTACTCATATGAGTACACCCCCATATTTTTGTTAATTTTCAACACATTTTAAAATGAATATTTTTGTGTGTTGAACAATATTTAGTCTCTACATATAAGAAAAGTGAATGTTTGCTTTAAAAAAAATGTGGGCACAAATGGGTTAAAGAATCATCCGGTATATTACTGTATCTCGATGTATACCTAATATATGTTTGTATCTGGAGATATATGGTTATATAGAGGGTGTTCTACTCAAGATAGTCATGACAGGTGGCCTAATTTGCCAATACTTGTCCCGCCGACCAATGATGGATTGACAGCCAAGTCAAGAGACACGGTAGTGTCTCGCGGCATGTTCATTCAAGTCGTCAGAACGACGCCGCCAGCGCTGTCGCCGCGAGCACCCGTGTATCTTTACATGAAAAATGTCTGCCCCCTTCACCCTTCAATTTTAACATCGAATTTTCTCAATAAATATACGTTTATAACCAAAACTATGCTTAGTTACGCCATATAAATCGACTATTCTCTATCGATAGAGACCAGAGTAAATGTTGTAAGTTACATATTAACAGAAACTTTTCCTTAGCAACGCGAAGTCACGCCCCTCGTGCCTCAAAAGTCGAGAATCTGATTTCTCGGGCGATATATATATGTAAAAATCTCACAAAAATTCCGCCTATTTTCGGCGATAGTCGGCCATGATCGGAAATATATACACAGATACGGCCACACGCATACGCCATCAAATGTATGTGAGAGTAGTGTGTGAGAGAATATATTCCTTAAATGTTTGGGTATTTTCAAAGTTAATAAAATATTTCCATTCGCGAAACGATTTCCCTCGTGTTTATTTCGATCCTCGGACACACTTTTTAATAAAAAGTAAAAATTCAGTGTAATCGGAGTAGTGAATCTCAATAGTGGTGAATGTGATAGCTTGATAATCGTTTGCATTTTTTTCATATCGAGATAGTGAACGGGTGCAGTGGTATTTTTCTCTAGTTGCCTGTGCATCAAGAAAGGAGCAGGAAAGGAGACGGTCTCAGAAGAATTGCCATCAGATAAGTTTAATTGCCATTTGACAGCGTTAACCTCACTTTCAATGGAAGGACAATATCTTTGTGTTCGTTCTATTTTTTGTTTTCAGGGTCATGCGAGCACGGGAAAAATCGAAGGTTTTTCTTCTCAGTCATCAATACAAGCCGTGGCAGAATAAGAGATGAAATAGAATTGGATCACACAATAATCAAGTAATTACTTTATCACTATTTTTCTCTATCGATATATTTCCTCTTTCGTACTATCACAAGTTCCAATTTACACACCGACCTGTCAAACCTGAAGTGTACACGTACCTCACTTCTATTTCATCTCTTCTTCGTCTCCGGTGTAACGACGGTCAATGAGGAATTACTGATACCGATTAGGCAGATAAGTGCTGAATAACGTAGTATAATACGAAAGAGGAAATATATCATTTTTAATAATTCTGTCATTATTAGAATAGAATTGATTAACTCAGATATAGTTTTTTAATTTCTACGCTCGAGTAAGTTCGGTATATTTTAAAAAGTGAAATGCTGCATATGATTATGTAATTTACAATTTGTTACAGATCGTATGCAAACCCGAGGAGGTTTCTTTCGAACGAGGGATCATCCACTTGTTGTTCCAACAAGAACCAGTTGCATTAGTTGCATTCATTGCATTTGACAGGTCGGTATATAAATTGGTTCTTAATTTTTACGCTAAGTTCGGTATATTTTAAAAGTGAAATGCTGCATATAATTGTGTAATTTACAATTTGTTACAGATCGTTTGCGAACCCGAGGAGGTTTCTTTCCAACGAGAGATCATCCACTTGTTATTCCAATAAGAACCAGTTGCATTAGTTGCATTCATTGCATTTGATAGGTCGGTATATAAATTGGTAGTATAATACGGAAGAGAGGAAATATATCATTTTTCTTAATTCTGTCATTATTAGAATTGGTTAACTTAGATTAATATAATCTTAGTTTCTACGTTTAGTTAGTTCAGTATATTTTAAATTGTTTATGTTATTTACAATTTGTTACAGATCGTATGCGAACCCGAGGGGTTTCTTTCGAACGAGGGATCATCCACTTGTTGTTCCAAGAACCTGCTGCATTCAGGCGAGCTGGATCTGCTGTCTCGAGTGTATGGACGTACCCCGCGAGTCGAAATTTTGGTTCTCCCTTGGTGCTCCGTCCTTCTCCAGTCGGCAATACTGGTTCTACCTTGGTGCTCCGTAATTCTCCAGTCGGTAATATTGGTTCTCCCTTGGTTCTCCGTACTTCTCCTTAATACTCTATAACGACCCTTTTGCTTCTCTACCCGAGTCGAAATCCGACTTAGAAAATTTTCGACTGTCGCGTCCGATGGACTTAGAAAATGTTCGACTGTGGCGCCTGATGTACTGAAAATTTTCGATTGTCGCACCCGATGGTCTTAGAAAATTTTCGACTGGCACGCTCATTAGCTATAGGTACATTAATTACCTATATATTTATGGTAGACAGTAATACAAAATAAACAACCACAGATATACATGAACTAAAATTTCATATTTTTAATGAAAAAAAAATTACAATGAATTACAATTTATTCTAATTCTTTATCATTAGTTGGCATTGATACATATGACTGGCAATTGATCGTAATATGAAAACACGGAGCTTGTATTAGATTTTGCGGTACCTAAGGTAAAAGCACCAGTGGCCGGACGGTTAAGACCAGTATCCGGACACCCATAAAAAATATATGTAGCAGATTTGATTGATTGTTCTTACTAGATGGGATTTGTCATGGGCGTTCCTAATTTATTGAAGATTCTTTCTCAGTAATTGATTCTTTTTACCACATTTCATAGTCAGTGTTATACATAAAAATGTCCGGATATTGGGAATTGTCCGGCCACTGGTGCTTTTTCCTTACTTGTGAAAGAGCTCTGTAAGCAGCAACGGAATACATTTAGGGACTTAGAAAAATTTCGGTCTCCTGCGTAGGTATAGGTAGAGACTTGAACATTTATTTGTGAATAAATGGGCAAGAATTGTCATTTGTTCAATTATTAAATCAATAAATTATTTGATTTCGAGTTTCCTGAGTATGTTGAGCAAGTTATAAACTATACTGTTTATTAAAAAGCACAGATTATTATAGTAAATCAGGATTTGGTTGCAGGAGGTTGAATGGTGAGAACATGTGTTGGAAGTTGTGAGACGAAAAATTGTAGTAAGAGTGCGATCAACAGAGAGTGCAAGAGTAGTATAGGGTATAGATAGAAAGCTGAGAGAAAGAGTTAAAGGATACATTATAAGGGTTTGTTGGGAAAGGGAGGGTAACGATAGGAAATTAGGAAAAGCGAGGAAAAGTCAAAAGTGAGATTAAGTGAAGCGGTGAGGAGGAAGATAAGCAAGAGAGAAAGAGCGTGGAAAGGGCAGAGTCGGTAAGGTAGGTAAGCTTTAGACCTGCGGCGGAAAAGGAAGGTTCGGTGGTCTTTCAGTTCTCGGATTTCGACCGGGGTACGGGAGTACCTTAGAAAATTTAGTTCCTCAACGGAGGACTACGGGAGTACCTAAGAGAATTTGGTTTTGCTACTCCTCTGATACTCCCAACGTGCAAATCGGGAAATAACTGCACGTACAAAGCAGCATTGGAGCACCAAAACTACCTGGATTGTAATGGGCCCAAAAGGTTCTCAGGTAGTGCTCGTCCTTCTCCAAGAGAGAACCAAGGGAGCACCAAAATTTCGACTCGGGACGTCACTTTAAATGGATGAATATCCTTTAATATCCTCCGAACCGTAGACTTGCTGACCTCTAATTCCAACCTTTCTTGCCATAGCCCGAATATTCGTTCGAGGGTTATTCCTTACTCTTTCTAGCAGAGAGCATCGATATTTTGCTGCATCTATATTCTTCTGGAACTTCCTAAAATAATTAATAAAACCCTATATAATTCAGCCCGAACACAAGTACAATCTTATCGGACTATACCTTATCGAGGAGATTTTTCGATATAATGATTCCGAAACGTTTTTATCGAGAAGTATATATTTCTAACATACGGTAGTGTTCACGAATATTGTAAAATATCGCAGGAATGTTACAGAAAAGTTACTTGCAAGAACGTGCTTTGTGGGGTGCAAATGATGATATTTTGTAATCCATCGTTACACCAGAGGCCAAGAAGAGATGAAATAGAAGTGAGGTACATGTACACTTCACGTTTGACAGGTCGGTATATAAATTGAAACTTGTGATTGTATGATACGAAAGAGGAAAAACTTATATCGATAAAGAAAAAAAAATAATAAAGTAGTTACTCTATTATTGTAATCCAATTCCATTATATCCCTTATTTTTCTGCCACGACTTTGATTGTTGATAGTGGATGGATCAACCAATAAATTTGATTTTTCTTCGCTATCAGCAATTAAAGTCGTCGCAGAAAAATAAGTGATACACACAATGTTATTGGATTACAATAATGGAGTAACTACTTTATTATTATTTTTTCTTTATCGATATAAGTTTTTCCTCTTTCATATTATACTATCACAAGTTTCAATTTATATACCGACCTGTCAAACGTGAAGTGTACATGTATGTACCTCACTTCTATTTCATCTCTTCTTTGCCTTTGGTGTAACGATGGAAATTACAAAATATCATCATTTACATCCCGCAAAGCACGTTTTTGCAAGCAACTTTTCTGTAACATTCCTGCGATATTTTACAATATTCGTGAACATTACCGTATGTTAGAAACATTCCTTTACTCATAATATATATTTCTCGATAAATTCGCGAATGTTGCAAAACAGCATAGAAGCATTTCGGAATCATTACGTTTAAAGATCTCCTCGATAAGGTACAGCTCGATAAGATTGTACTTGTTAGGGCTGAATTATATAGGGGTTTTATATCCCAGAAGAATATAGGTGCAGCAAAATATCGATGCTCTCTGTGCTGGAAATTTATTTACGAGTAAGGGCGAAATTTCAGCGGTGCATGCAAAAGGATTTCTTAAAACTATACCAACGGCTTGAGTTAATAGATGTAACAACATATGATTAATATTTGACTATTTCTTTTCATACCTTCTTTTTGACTTTTGAAAATGTATACTATGTAACTTTAGCGTAAAACTCCAAATATAACCTGTATTGGAAAAACAAGTTGCATCATTTATTTTCAAAACAGTGTGACGTGAAAATTTGTACACTATCTATATATATAAAAATGAATGTCTGTCTGTCTGTCTGTCTGTCTGTCTGTCTGTCTGTCTGTCTGTCTGTCTGTCTGTCTGTCTCTCTGTCTGTCTGTATGTCTCGTATGCCTTCCTAAACCGTTCATCCGATTGCGATGAAATTTTGGGAAATGGTTGGACGCATGCCTGCGATGGTTTCTGAGTTAGTAAATCTTATACAGGGTGTTCAAAAAGTCCCGGTATGGCCGATTATCTCAGCGGGAAAACATTTTAGAGAAAAATGTTTAATACAAAACTTTAAGGATTTTCCCTTGGCTACCCAGTGGTCGTATTGGATTTGACCTTGACAGTGACCTTTAAGGTAATATCAAATGCCTTCCTAAACCGTTCATCTGATTGCGATGAAACTTTGGGGAATGGTTGGACGCATGCCTGCGAAGGTTTCTTATTGTTAGTAAATCTTATAAAAGGTGTTCAAAAAGTACCGGTACTGATGATTATTATGCCTTCCTAAACCGTTCATCCGATTGCGATGAAAAGTTGGGGAATGGTTGGACGCATGTCCGCGAAGGTTTCTGAGTTAGTAAATCGTATACAAGGTGTTCAAAAAGTAGCGGTACGGATGATTATTATGCCTTCCTAAACCGTTCATCCGATTGCGATGGAACTTTGGGGAATGGTTGGACGCATGCCCGTGAAGGTCTCTGAGTTAGTAAATCGTATACAGGGTGTTCGAAAAGTACCGGTACGGATGATTATTATGCCTTCCTAAACCGTTCATCCGATTGCGATGAAACTTTAGGGAATGGTTGGACGCATGCCCGCGATGGTTTCTGAGTTAGTGAATCTTATACAGGGTGTTCAAAAAGTCCCGGTACGGCCGATTATCTCATCGGGAAAACATTTTAGAGAAAAATGTTTAATACAAAACTTTAAGGATTTTCCCTTGGCTACCCAGTGGTCGTATTGGATTTGACCTTGACCGTGACCTTTAAGGTAATATCAAATGCCTTCCTAAACCGTTCATCCGATTGCGATGAAAAGTTGGGGAATGGTTGGACGCATGTCCGCGAAGGTTTCTGAGTTAGCAAATCTTATAAAAGGTGTTCAAAAAGTACTGGTACTGATGATTATTATGCCTTCCTAAACCGTTCATCCGATTGCGATGAAAAGTTGGGGAATGGTTGGACGCATGCCCGGAAAGGTTTTTGAGTTAGTAAATCTTATACAGGGTGTTCAAAAAGTACCGGTACGGATGATTATTATGCCTTCCTAAACCGTTCATCCGATTGCGGTGAAAATTTGGGGAACAGTTGGACGCATATCCGCGAAGGTTTCAGAGTTAATAAATCGTATATAGGGTGTTCAAAAAGTACAGGTACGGATGATTATTTGCCTTCCTAAACCGTTCATCTGATTGCGATGAAACTTTGGGGAATGGTTGGACGCATGCCCGCGAAGGTTTCTGAATTAGTAAATCTTATAAAAGGTGTTCAAAAAGTACCGGTACTGATGATTATTATGCCTTCCTAAACCGTTCATCCGATTGCGATGAAAAGTTGGGAAATGGTTGGACGCATGCCCGCGAAGGTTTCTTAGTAAATCTTATACAGGGTGTTCAAAAAGTACCGGTACGGATGATTATTATGCCTTCCTAAACCGTTCATCCGATTGCGATGAAAATTTGGGGAACAGTTGGACGCATATCCGCGAAGGTTTCTGAGTTAGTAAATCTTATACAGGGTGTTCAAAAAGTCGAACTATACTTGACCTAAATTTGACCTCCGCTTACAATAAAGGTAACATGAAAAAAATGGTCAAGGACACATTTGAACGTGAAAAAAAATTAATTTGACCTCGATATAACCTTGAAGGTCATGGTCAAGGTCAAATCCAATATGACCATTGCGTAGCCCGGGAAAAATACTAAAAGTTTTGTATTAAAAATGTTTAAACAATGGTGGACGGACAAAATCAATCCACAATCTACCCGTGCGAAGCCGGGACGGGCTGCTAGTAGTAAATAAGTACTATTATAAGAAAATATATGTTGTTAATTTTTTAAATGAAGTGTACATTGCTAAATATATGAATCTAAGTGAGGTTTTATTGTAAACTAGACCATTTGCACGCGCAAGCGCGCGCCTAAAACGTATTTCATAACGACATTTACATTTACTTCAACACTAATTTTATCAAATTGAATTTCCCCGCTTTAACTATCGAATACTATATCGATATCGATTATCAGCTAACTAATGGGGATAGGTGACCACGACTTTCGATTATCGATATCGATTGTCAACTAACCAATGGGGATAGGTGACCACGACTTTCGATTATATCGCGTTGGATTTTATTAGATAGGAGGATATTGTAAATATATTAGTTATATGGCGAAATATATGTTCATGCTACAGAGTTTTCCGAAAATAGATTAAGAAAAAAATAAAGTTTATATTATTAAATAATCTGCTAGCACCGACTGTATTTAATTTACATTGCCAAATATGTGAATCTAAGTGAGGTTTAATTTTAACACGTTCACTGCCGGACCGATTTTTTAAAGACTTTCAGGCCGCGTGGGGCGTATACGACCCAGTAAAGTAAGATTCTCGGTCAAATAGACCGAGACGGCGTGTGCTCTTATAGACCGAGACGGCAGTGAACGTGTTAAATATATTAGTTAGCGAGTAGAAAATTTGTAGTTTTCATGCTCTTAACCCCATCTCTACCAGGGTATCCACATATGGATATTTCTATACCTGAAAATATCCATATGTGGATACCCTGGTAGAGAAGGGAGATTTAATCTAAAATAAATTTAAAAATATGTGGCCTGGAATTTAGCTAAATAGTTCCACTATATCTCAAGAGATGGCGCAGTCCGCGTCGCATTTCTTAATATGGAACATCATAATCTGTGGACTGGAAAAGGCACTGCCTACTAGAGCCCGTGTATGGCGAACGTGGAAAGGACAGACTGATGTATGGGTACCTGTCTCTCTCCCTGTCCATGCGTGCGCTGATGGTACGACAAGGACAGAGAGAGCCCCTAAGTGACTATCCTTGTCGGCAAGCGCTAGAGAGCCCAGTGCCTCTTCCAGTTATTATAGAGTTCAGTGGTCGTGAATTGCTTTGCAGCGTCGCTCGCACCTCTTGTACATTACAACTTCCGTTGCATTCAATTGCAGTTTAGTATATCTTCGGTTAAATCGTTCAACTATTATAACTCGTGTGCTAATCTTACCTCACATTCACCTATGATTTTTCAGGTATTTCCTATACAAAAATCGAGGCTTATTCGACAATCTGCGCATCAATCGCAGTTCGATTTTCTGCATTTTAAGAGCAGTTCTCGTTATATATAATAATCTATTATTGTCACTTATTGTGATAATTGTATATATATAACCTGCACGCAACAGTTTGCCGCAGTACAATTTATCTGCATTTGTAAGCAGTCTATAGGGGGATTGTGGGTAACTGCACAAAACAGATAGAGTGCCATCTGTGGCACGCATCAAGCATTAAGCAGATGCCCGTGGTATAAGCGCTGTGTACACGTTATTTTGGATAGTAATTGAAGTGTTTTACCTATGAGATTTAATCAATATGGCCTCAATTATAATAGAATGTGGATTTCAACGCATTCAAATAAATTCTTTCCGTGGAAAATCGTTATCAAAAGGTAAGTACAAGCAGCGCCACCAAGCTGGATTTCTTGGCGAAACACTTGGATGTACATTCTCTATATGTACATGTGTAACACAAACAAAAGCTACGTTTGTGAAGTACCCAATCCCCCTATAACAATATCTGCATCATAATTACAGTTCTAGTCTAAAATATTGTTATACCGAATACGTATAAATTACAAAGAAAGTAAAAAATACAAACTATTATATATATTGTATTTTCCAATTTGTTCATTGGACATCCTTTCCTGAGTAGTTCTTAATATTTTGAGTTATTTGTCATGGACGAGGAATTTTTTAAAATTATAACAGATAATGGATGGCTAACAGACGATCACATTGACCTTTTTTTCAAATTATTGGGACACAAATTCGGGTATGAAATTCGCGAATATTGGATGCAAATGTTGACTGACTACGCCTTACCAATTCCAAGTCACCAAAAGCATATTCAATTGCTTCACAGATTAGATGGAGAATATTCCGATTCTAAAGCTGGTGAAATGTCAGGTGGTCATTGGGTGTGCAGTTATTATGACACAAAACCAGATTTTCATTTTCGACTCTCTGAATAAGAAAGTTCTAGAGATGCGCACTTTAAAAGATTTTTACAGGTGCTTTATCCATATTATTCTTTTGACGCTAATCCTGTGATATTTCCGGATGTGCAGCAACAACAAAATTCTAATGATTGCGGTATGTTTGCGATTGCATTCGCTGTTTCACTAGCGTTAGAGGAAAAGCCCGAAAAAGTTAGGTATAATGTGGATTTATTACGAAAAAAGTTAATAGGCATTTTCCAAACAAATGTCATTACACATTTTCCGACAGTTAAGCGCCAGTAATCACATCCACAAACAGTTCGATTCCCTGTCGTTATAAATGATACTGATGAATCATCATTATTGACTTCTAACGTGAATAATGCACAGTTGGATAACGGCAAAGTAGAACCAATAGCGAAGTGGAGTAAACGTAAAAGGCGCGCAATTCAAATTCCTACCCTTAGCGAAGATGAGAAACATAAAATTTCGCATGGTCTTAAATTGAACGACGCACACATCTGGAAGTTCGGAACAATCATGTCAAAATTTTCCGATTACATTCACTGTGATACTTTATTATTGCAAAAACCAAGTTTTGAACCAATACCACTTTGGAAAAAGCATATCCAAATATTACATAGTACGTATGATAATCCTGATCTGAATCATTGGGTGTGTTCATTTTATGATGGTAAACACATTTTTATTTACGACTCACTTAATACACATAAATTACACGCAGACCATTTGACATTTTTGAAGCGTTTGTATCCGTTTTATGATTTCAGTAACGCTATTATTAATTATCCCAAAGTTCAAAACCAAAAAAATGCGTTTGACTGCGGAGTGTTTGCTATATCCTTTGCTGTATCTTTACTTTTTAATCAAAAACCAGAATTAATTAAATATGATTATTCTTTGATGAGAGGACATTTGCTGAGTATGTTCGAGAGCAATAAAATTAGTCATTTTCCCACTGTTTTGTCAGAACATGGTGACGCTAATATACCGGAATTAGAAATTGTTCGTAAGAAAGAATTCGATGCCTGTCGTCAGCGTAAACGCTGCTATGAACAAACTCTTATAAATGGAAAACGTTGCAAACTGTCATCACCAGGTTCTGTAAAAACTCATGAAAAAACTATAATTGGAAAATGCGAACTTCTTAGTGGCAATGATAATAAATAAAGTAATGTATCCATCAACGTAAAAACTCAACCTATAAATTTAATTGAAAATATAAAGGAAAGTGAGTATTCAAGTGTATATATAATGATGAAAAGGTAATTGATTCGACCAATGCCAGCGATGTAGAATCGCATCCGTATATTATTGATGCGTTCAAAAGAAAAGGGATGATACTTACTGATGCAAAAGTAATCACATCGTATCATTGGAAGAGTATACTTAGAGTTGAAGGTAAAACGTCTTCATGGATTTCTGTAGACGACCAAAATATAAGAAAAATCCAATGGCCTGTAAATTCGAAAGCGGTATGTTTTATTTCTCCAAAATACTAAGGCAAAGTGAAAAATATAAGGGCTCTCTAGTCTATAAATCTCTTTCAAAATATCACGAGAATAAATAAAAAGTATCGTGGTTATAATCACGATACACTTAAACATGGTATGTCAGTGGCTCGGACGAAACTCGTCTCGGCTGCGCATGACGTCACGTGTGTTGCAAGTCCGAGCGGGAAACTACAGTTGTATATGCAGAGCGTTGCATTTTATGGTTGTTATCGACTCTTAAGAAGTTATATTTCGTTTTGTGTATAATAAAATAATTAAAGAGTGTGCGTCTATTATGTTGTGTAACTGTAAGCAGTTATAGCCATTAGTTATAGGTACTGTGTCCTTCGGTGCGAACCCCAAATGCCTCCACCGATTTCTCCTTTATTACGGGACGGACTCCTCATTTACGCTAAAGAACCCTCTAAAGAATCCTTGACCCTTTTTTTCACTGAAAAAATTTCTAGATTGTAAATTTCACTTCCGCCTACCCTTAACGCAGAGTAGGTTCACCAAATTTCTTCTCTCCCCGCTCCATACTCGAGATACTCCTACGATTTTCTAAAAATCCTCAGTTTTTTACGAACCGACACCCCGGATAGTATGATTCTCGAGCGTTTATTGGTGGAAGTACTAGTAAAATCTAGAATATGGTGAACTGTGCGATTGCGGGCTGTACAAACTATACTAGAAAAACAAAAGTAACTGATATTAAATACTTTCGGTTTCCGAAACAAGATGATATCGCCAAACAATGGGTCATTGCATGTCGTAGAGAGGATAAAATCAACTTGAAAAATGGTAAGAAATATTGGACAGTTGATAGATTTTTCATAGGCAATAGCTTCATTAACTGTAAAAAATCGAGAGTGAATGCGGAGTGATTTGCAGAGTGAATCCGGAGTAGATAATATTTAATTAATTTAATCCCGTCCGGAGTGAAATTCACTCCGAAAAGGATTTTATTTATTTTTATCTATATATATAAAAATGAATGTTTGTCTGTCTGTCTGTATGTCTCTTATGCCTTCCTAAACCGTTCATCCGATTACGATGAAATTTTGGGAAATGGACGCATGCCGCGATGGTTTCTGAGTTAGTAAATATTATACAGGGTGTTCAAAAAGTCCCGGTACGGCCGATTATCTCAACGGGAAAACATTTTAGAGAAAAATGTTTAATACAAAACTTTAAGGATTTTCCCTTGGCTACCCAGTGGTCGTATTGGATTTGACCTTGACCGTGACCTTTAAGGTAATATCAAATGCCTTCCTAAACCGTTCATCCGATTGCGATGAAACTTTGGGGAATGGTTGGACGCATGCCCGCGAAGGTTTCAGAGTTAATAAATCTTATATAGGGCAAAAAGTACCGGTACTGATGATTATTATGCCTTCCTAAACCGTTCATCCGATTGCGATGAAACTTTGAGGAATGATTGGACGCATGCCCGCGAAGGTTTCTGAGTTAGTAAATCGTATACAAGGTGTTCAAAAAGTAGCGGTATGGATGATTATTATGCCTTCCTAAACCGTTCATCCGATTGCGATGAAACTTTAGGGAATGGTTGGACGCATGCTCGCGAAGGTTTCTGAGTTAGTAAATCTTATACAGGGTGTTCAAAAAGTCCAGGCACAGCTGATTATCTCAGCGGAAAATCGTTTTAGAGAAAAACGTTTAATATATAAAACCTTTAGGATTTTTCCCTGGCTACCCAATGGTCATATTGGATTTGACATTGACAATGACCTTCTAGGTAAAATTGATTTTTTTAAATCCGAACCTCTATTTTATATACCGGAAATGAAAAGAGCGGGAAATTTCACGTTCAAATATGTCCTTGACCATTATTTCCATGTGACCTTTATGGTCAGCGGAGGTCAAATTGAGGTCAAGCACAGTTCGGCTTCGTACCATGAAAGCTATGGGCCCTATACAAATTCTTTTTGATAGTAGGATTTAGGATTTTTTAGTGGCTGTACAATGGTGATATTGTATTTGACCTTGACCATGACCTTCATTTGGAATCTCTTACATCTGACATAATATTCCAAATCAGTTACACGAAAAATCCCTTAGTGCCAACCAAATTTAATCGAGGTAACAATCATCACTGGCAAATTCAAAGGCGAAGACGTCCTCATTCACGCATACCTATGATTTCCAACGATTTAACATTCGAATTCAAGCGGCTCCAGTTCCCTTTACGTCTTGCTTTTGCTATTACCATCAACAAAGCACAAGGTCAATGGTTGACTATTGCTGGCTTAAATTTGGAAAATTCATGTTTTTTACACGGCCAATTGTATGTGGCTTGCTCCAGAGTTGGCATACCGAAAAATTTACACGTTTTTACTCCAAATAAAGAAATATAAAAAATTGTCTATCCGCTGGCCTGAAGATAAATTAATAAAACAAATATACTTTCCAATTTAAATTAAATACATGTGTTTTTTTAGCGTAGCATGGCTCCCTACCTATGAGTACAGATATCTGCTAAAAATTCATTAAATGACGACCAAAATCAATCCACAATCTACCCGTGCGAAGCCGGGACGGGCTGCTAGTTATTTATAAAATTAACTCCGTGGATGAATTTCAGATAGGAATCGTTCACAAAATATTAAATTATAATACAACAAAGTAGTAAAATAATATTAGAGTAGAAGGTCCGAATATGAACTCCTGGTTTATTTACCTAACAAATAACGCTATTTATCTGAAGGTGAGTAAATTTAAGTTAGCATGGCCGCCACACAAACATCGCCCATTTTTGTCTCCATTCTACATGGTATTTGTCCAAGGTGCGGGTTTGTTTGTTTTCTGTTTACCGAACATTTTGCTGTGTAAGTTTAATTAGCTAGATTTTTATATTTTCTGATATTAGTTCATAACTTCGTTTGCTTAATCTAATAGAAGGAAAGGTTAAAAATGAATTCTCTAGCACATGTTCTCATCATATAAAAAATAGTATCTATGTTAAAACCTAATTTTTTAATTTGTTGTATATGTATGGAATATGGGCCCCCTGTGTTAATTGAATATGGACAATGTATTACGAATGTTTCGGGACATCTCTGTAGAAGAACGACTATGTGTGCGATTTTTGTCACTACTTTGCAATATTTCTATCATTTTTCACTTTGGTATATGTTTACGTATACGTTCTTGTTCTAGAAAGAGTTTAGCTTTAGTTTTTTAAAGGGGCCCATATGAGCTGTTGAAAGCCAGAATGGTCTATGTCACATTTCATGTAAGCTGAGATTATTTGACTGCAAATTTTTCAAATTATACTTAACTTTGCAGTCAAATAATCTCAGCTTACATGAAATGTGACTTAGACCATTCTGGTTTTCAACGGCTCATATTTGGTACCTTCTGACCCAACAGAAGAAAGTCGCATCACTTTAAAAAATTTTTTATCACATATATATATTTCATAGTTTTAGATAAACACGTTTGGAGCTTTATTGCCAAGTCCTTATACTACATGTAAACGTTTTTAAAAATTATCTAAAAATAATAATAGACAATTTATTACGAAAAAACAAAATGGGGGCCCATATTCGGACCTTCTCCTCTATTATTATTTTTTTAAATTATTATTACTTCAGTACTAATAATATTTTTGAAAAACTTTATTATTATCATACTTTAATTTTTCAACTATGTAATATAGTGAGTTTTAATTTATTTAACTGTTAATATTTGCAATTTTCCATAAAAGAATTTTTTTGGTCACATAAAAATTTATTTCAGGGTTAAGCGCATTGTATTTAAATGTTTTTGTGAGTTTTAATGATTTTAATAGATAATGTGTGAATTGTTGTGAATTAAATCTATATTCACTCCGAAATTGATGCGAAATTACTCCGCAATCAAGTGCTTTTTTTTGTCACTCCGAAACCCCGAGTGATGGGAGTGACAATTCACTCCGGATTCGCTATTTTTAATTATTACGTTTTTATTTCAGCATGCATTTGTTCAGAGCATTTTTTACCTGAATGTTTCGAAATCCTCTTAAGGCATAGGTTGCTTAATTATAGCACAAAAAATACAAGAATTTTAAAAGATGGGGCACTACCAACCTTAAAATTACCATTAAGAACGGCATTTGATAGAAATGAAAGATCTAAGAAGTTAAGAAAAAGGATGAGAACGAAAGAAGTCGATGAAATCCTGGCATCAAGCTTTGAAATCGATCCCTCTACATCTCAGCCATCGACAAGTACAGCGTCTAGCGAACGAGAAACTGAAGAATATAATATGAAGGGTCCAGTGGAAAAACGATGAGATTCCATTTTTTTCGAAATCGATATTTTAGCGGCATTTGTTAGCTTCTAACATGAAGTATCAACATACCAAACCTTACAGGGAACAAACAATGAGATTCCACTAAAAACTGTGGTTGAAAATATGCGGCACAGTGGATTCACGCGCGTTGTGAAACTTTAAATGTCGTGTTTCTCAACTTTTAGAAATATGGAACCTCATCGTTTTTCCACTGGACCCTTCATATGAGCAGGGGTATGAGTGATTCTGCTGGAATGTAGGTTTTTGTTATTTACTAAGGTAATTTAATTTGTAAGTTATTAGAACCTTAATCTAATATATCGTTACGTTTTTTAGAATCACAAGCCAAAATTATGTCGTTGAAATGAAACAGTTGGAAGATAAGATAGCTTCACTGCAAAAAGAAAACAGTTTACTACTAAATAAAATTGAAGAGAAAGACTTTACAGAAAGAAATATAAAAAACTCGTTGCAGAAGATCTTCATATACCAGGCCAAATAAAAAAACTATTAAACCCCGAAAAAAGAAATGCTCGCTGGAGTCCTGAAGATATATTGCTTCGGCAATATCTTTACGTAGCGTAAGTCCCAAAGCTTACAGATATTTCAGGACTAGTGGACATACTTTATCAACTCTATCAACACTCAGAACTTGGGCGGCTACCTTCGATTTAAGACCTGGAATCTTGCAAAGCGTTTGTTCTTTGTTAAAAGGAACAGTAATGAATCTAAGTAGGACTGATAAACTATGCATTTTGACGTTTGACGAAATATACGTGAGTAACCGTATCGACATTGAAAAAAAACACGAAGAGAAAATTGGACCTCATAAAAATAGCCAAACTGTCATGGTGAGAGGTTTACTAAAGAATTGGAAGCAACCTATATATTTAAATTTGATCAGTCTATGACGCCTGACATTATTAAAAGCATTATCAAGGAGCTATTTAATGTAGGACTAATTGTAGTTCCCACACAGTTAGTGACATGGGTCCTGGAAACATGTCCTTATGGTCAAAACTGAATACGGTCATGATAAAAATTGCTATTTTAATCATCCTTCTGATACCCACTTAAAAATATATGTTTTTGCAGATGTGCCACACTTAATTAAACTACTAAGAAACCATCTCTTAGATCAAAGATTTGATATGAATGGAACAAAAATTGATAAAACTTGCTTTCAAATTCTGCTTGATTGTTCAATTTCAGAATTAGCAATAGCTCACAAATTGACAAAATACTACCTTGAAGTTAAAGGAGGTGAACGGCAAAGGGTTCGACCAGCAGTACAACTTCTTTCAAATCCAACGGCAAAAGCTATCACATACCTTGGGAAAAATGGATTTTTACCAGAAAACTCACACTGGCAGGCCGTATCTGACTTTTGCCAACTCTTCAATGACTGGTTTGATTTGATGAACTCTAGAGACAAATTTTCGGGATGCATAGAAAAAAATGCTTTCGGTACAGACCTAGAAGCCCAACAAGAACTGCTTAATCGTGTAACCAATCTGGTATCATCGATCATTGTTGGAAAACACAAATCTATTATCCCATTACAAAAGGGCATATTGTTGACAAACAAAGTGATAGCAGAACTTTATGACTACGTACATTCGACATATGCTGTCGAATATATTTTGACTTCAAGACTCAATCAGGACGTTTTAGAAAATTTTTTTTCGTACATAAGAGGAATGGGTGGTGCTAATGACCATCCTAATCCACTAGATTTTATATATCATTTAAGATGGTATATACTGGGAAAAAATTCTGCTGCAATATTTACATCAAACACAAATACTGAAGATACCTTGGAACCCTGTTTACTGAAGCCACTAGAAAGACAATCACATAAAGTTACCGAAGAACTTTGCTTAACAAATACTATACTCTCCAATTTAGGGCAGGATATACCAATCTCTACCGAAAAGCCTGATGACTTAGAAGAGAGTATGTTGAAGGAGTATGAATTTATTGATCCACCATATACCGAATTACACATTTTAGAGAGACAGAATATGAAAACAGTAATAAAACTACTGATTCACTGAAATCATTTGAACTCAAAGAAACAGTACACGAAGAAGCCTTGAAATATATAGCAGGTTATGTAGCGCACAGGTTTAGAGGAAAATATAAATTAGGTGTGGAAACAAAAAAAAATTGAAATTGATAGAACATCCCAAAATTGGCTGAGTTTCATCTCAAGAGAGGAAATCTTTTAGGTCCAAATAAAAACATATTACAAGCTACTAAAATAATGGAATCTGAATTTAGTATTATGCATGGAACATCATTATCAAGTGGGAAACATTTATTTCAAAAACTAGCCGAACGCACTATGAGCAAGCTAACTGATTCGACAATTATCATTCCTTACGAGGTACTTCTATGTTTAGCAAGAACACGTACTTACAGTAGACTGCGAGATTTGAATCGTAGGATTAGTTTTGAAAATTGTAAAAAGCGCTTAGATAAGATGTCAAAATTTACGAATAAAAAAAAGACTTAACTCAATAAATAAATCGTATTTCCCTTCTAAAAATCCCGCATAAACCCTGATTTTATAACGTTTTAACAGCCAGTCATTTTCCTTGTAAAAACTGATAGGAAAAACCTGTATTTCATTAAATCTGGGGTAATTTTTATAAGTTTGTTTCACATACCGCATAAAAAACATATCAATCTTATAAAAAATCGTAAAACTTTTATAAAAGATTTTATGCAGAATTTTTGACAAGGTTATACAAAAATGATTGTATTTATTCTATTAAAGCAATATAGAGCTTTTCTTATATTTTTAACTTGAAATATTTCAACATGAAGAGTGAAATAATACGCTCAATAACCTAAAAAGCAAGCAGGTAGAAATCCGCCACGAAAAGCGGATCAGAAAATAGTAAAACAAGTTAAATGAGCAGCACTTAACATGCCCTGTCTGGTACTCAGCAACACACGTGACGTCACGGAGTGCGACAAGGACAGACAATACACGCGCGCCGACATACCGTGTTTAAGTGTATCGTGGTTATAATTAATTAGCTCGTATCGGTATAAAATGTGAGACTTTAATTTTGTGGTAATAAAAAAATATTCTCCTACATGTACGTATTCTCCTCATGAATAAATTCCAAAAAGTAGTGAAATCCCCCCACAAAAACAGATTCTCTGTAAAAAAAAGGCGGCATGTTCATTCAGTGCCAACAAAAATTGGTACGTAAAATAGTCTCCAAAAAAGATTTGAAATCAATTAAGATCGCCATGTTCAAGATTTATATATAAAAAGTAAAAGGCATCATTTGAAAGGAAAATTATTGTAAATCAGGTTACTACAAAATTCTACTAAAAAAACTTATAAACAAATTTTAATAGAAAAGAACTTGCCGCGTTTAAGTTTTCATATTTTGTCCACTATACCGAATAATTGGCAGTGCTTGGACGGTGCTAGAATGATTCATAAATTGCACTGCCGAAGTCAAATTCAGAGAAATTCAGAAAGCCCCCTGAGGGATTCAGGTCGCCTGATCGGTTTCCCGCGCGACATTCGGTATACTGGTGGTATCATGTAAGTGAATGAATTTATTTAAAATCATAAGTGCATAAACATCGAGTATAATTCTGTCTGAATTTTTTATTTTGAAGGAAAAAACGCGGAAAGTTATTTTGTATTAAAATCTGTTTATAAGTTCTTTTAGTCGAATTTTTTAGTAACTTGATTTACAATAATTTTCCTTTCAAATGATGCCTTTTACTTTTTATATATAAATCTTGAACATGGCGATCTTAATTGATTTCAAATCTTTTTTGGGGAATATTTTACGTATCAATTTTTGTTGGCACTGAATGAACATGCCGCCTTTTTTACAGAGAATCTGTTTTTGTGGGGGGATTTCACTACTTTTTAGAATTTATTCATGAGGAGAATACGTACATGTAGAAGAATAGCTTTTTATTACCACAAAATTAAAGTCTCTTTTAGTACTTGGGTATATGGCCCGTTTTTACCATCTCCATTTCCTCTTTCGTCATATTATACTACGAGCCAATTAATTATTATTCTCGTGATATTTTGAAAGGGATTTATAAACTAGAGAGTCTTTACATTTTTCACTTTGCCTTAGTATTTTGGAGAAATAAAACATACCGCTTTCGAATTTACAGGCCATCGGATTTTTCTTATATTTTGGTCGTCTACAGAAATCCATCTAGACATTTTACCTTTAACTCTCTAAGTATACTCTTCCAATGACTGTGACGAATTGTTTCATCACATGTAAAGATACCTGTCAATTCGGGAGATAGAAGCATCTAACCTCGAAATCGTTAATTTGTAAATAATGATCTACCGAATGTATTAATCCCTATATTATCGACTTCTATCGAATGTATTAATCCTTATATTATCAATTTCTGCCCTACATAGCTTTACCCAAGTAGCAAAAGATATTTATCAGACATCCACAAGATGTCTATATGTATGTCTAATTAATGACATCTATATTTGGTATAAATATGGTTGAAATCTAGATATAGACAGCGCGTAGATGTCTGACAGATATCCTAAGTTGACAATAATAGATATTCTATAGTAAATATAATGATACTATTAAATAAACTTAATTATAAAGCTCTATATTAGTCTTCTCGGCCTTTAATAAAAATAGAGAACGAGAAAACCCTCTAGAGCCTTGTAATTCATTTTTTAAAATATTATTAATGTTATATTTTATGAAATTATTATATTTACCACAGAATATCGATTCTTGTCAACTTAGGATATCTGTCAGACATCTATGCGCTGTCTATATTTAGATTTCAACCATGTTTATACCACATATAGATATCATTTTCTAGACATATAGACATCTTGTATATGTCTGACAGATAACTTTTGCTACTTGGGTATGGCTCGTTTTCACCATCTCCATTTCCTCTCTCGTATTATACTACGAGCCAATTAATTATAATCACGTTACTTTTGATTTATTCTCGTTATATTTTCAAAGGGATTTATAGACTAGAGAGCCCTTATATTTTTCACTTTGCCTTAGTATGGAGAAATAAAACATACCTACCGCTTTCGAATTTACAGGCCATCGGATTTTTCTTATATTTTCGTCGTCTACAGAAATTGATGTAGACATTTTACATTTAACTCTAAGTACAGTATGTCCGATGGCATACTCCAATTTTTGAATTTCCCTGACATTTAGCCGGAAGTAGTTGGGTCGGTCCTCTAGTCATTCATAGTTAGAATTAGTCTTACGAGCCGAGCGAAAAGTGTCAAACGTCTGATCTCCCAATAGCTGTCAATTCGGGAGATCGAAGCATACTAACCTAGAAATCGTTAATTTATAAATAATAATGTGCCAACAGCGTGTTCCGTTTAGCACGTATACTTGTACGTGTATTCCTGTCGGAGGGATAGTATTACTACAGGACGAGTAGGTTACAAGATTTTCATGAAGTCTTTGACGGTCTTCTTGTATGTCCCCTTTCATAAGGTGCAAACAGAGAGAATGTAACTCTTGTCGTATCCCGAAGAAAATGAGTCGATGGAGATCAGACAATGTCGAACTTATCACCGAGCGCCTATCACTCACGGTACTTTCATTGCAATATGCGCTTTTCGTTTCAACTATTACTACTTTAAATAACTTTCACTTCTTTCAAAGTATTTACCTTGTATGAATTGTTTTTCGTAGGAGGAAGCGGTCAATGATTGTGATTAATTGTAGACAAATTATTCCTGCGATGATGTTCCAGTTGCAGCTTACATCGTCCGATTTTTAATATATACTTTATCTCTTTTGGAACACCCATCACCCGAGCATAATCACGATTACGTTAACGTTAGTCGCAGAATAGACCGCGAACTCGGGCACATTATCGGAGTAATAGTTCGGCAAACCGAACTGCCTTTCAGTTTTAATAGACGAACTTGTCTACGGCGAGCTGCTATTATGAGATCGCTACCTCCTACCAAGAACAGTTCATAAAAGATTATTAGCTTGAAAGAAGTTAGTTATTTAACGCTGGAATGAAACAAGAAGCGCGTATTGCAATTCATGTACCGTGGGTAATAGGCGTTCGGTGACAAGCCTGACATTCTCCGATATCCATCGAGTCATCCTTTTACTGACAGGACACGAGCTAGATCCTCTTCGGTTGCACTTGTACGAGATTCCATGTTAGAATAGCGTGAATCTTGATGAAAATCTTCTAACCTACTCGTTCTGTAGTAATACTTAATAATATATCTGGAAGTTGAAGCAACAGTTATTGGCAAACGGACACCGATTTTTAAACACTTAGGGAATCTCATCGAAGAAACCCGATTGATTATTTCGTATCACTTCTACGCATTATTATTTATAAATTACCGATTTCGAGGTTAGACGCTTCGATCTCCTGAATTGACAGCTACTGGGAGATCAGACGTTTGACACTTCTCGTTCGGCTCGTAAGACCGCAGTGCACTCTCCCGAAACCAATTCTATCCGGCAAAATGTCAGGGAAATTCAAAAGTTGGAGTTTGCCATCGGACATACTGTTTACTTTTCCAATAACCGTGACGAATTGTTTCATCACATGTAAAGATACCACTTATGACAGTATATATGTATGTTGTTACATATATTAACTCGAGACGTTGGAATAGTTTTAAGAAATCCTTTTGCATGCACCGCTGAAATTTCGCCCTTACTCGTAAATAAATCTTAAAATAACCACGACTTTTATTGTTGATAGTAGATGGATCAACCAATAAATTTGATTTTTCTTCACTATCAACGATCAAAGTCGTGGCAGAAAAGTAAGGAATACAATAGAATTGGATTACAATAATGTAGTAACTACTTTATTATTATTTTTCCTTTATCGATATATTTCCTCTTTCGTATTATACTATCAGAAGTTCCAATTTATATACCAACCTATCAAACGTGAAGTGTACATGTACCTCACTTCTATTTCATCTCTTCTTCGCCTCTGGTGTAACGACGGTCAATGTGGAACCGAATGTACTACTGGTTCTTCGAATAACAAGTGGACGATCCCTCGTTCGAAAGAAACCCCCTCGGGTTCGCATACGATCTGTAACAAATTGTAAATAACAATCATATGGGGTTTTTATAATTATTTTAGGAAGTCCCAGAAGAAAATAGGTGCAGTAAAATATCGATGCTATGCTAGAAAGAATAAGGAATAACCCTCGAACCCTAATCAGTATCAGTGATTCCTCATTGACTGTCGTTACAACGGAGACGAAGAACAGATAAAATAGAAGTGAGGTACATGTACACTTCAGGTTTGACAGGTCGGTGTATAAATTGGAACTTGTAATAGTACGAAAGAGGAAATATATCGATAGAGAAAAAATAATGATAAAGTAATTACTTGATTCTTGTGATCCAATTACATTGCATCTCCTATTTTTCTCCCACGGCTTTGATTGTGACAGAGAAGAAAAGCCATCAATTCGTCTCGTGCTCGCATGACGCTGAAACAAAAAATAGAATTATCACAAAGATAATTGTCCTTCCATCGAAAGTGAGGTTAGAGCTGTCAGATGGCAATTAAACTTATCTGATGGTAATTCTTCTGAGATACTGCCGTCTCCTTTCCTGCTCTTTATGCACAGGCAACCAGAGAAACACAGCACTGCATCCGTTCACTATCTCAATTATCGAAAAAAAAACAAACGATTATTAAACTATACGGAGCGTTTGTCACATTCACCACTATTGAGATTCATAACTCCGATTACACTGAATTTTTACATTTTATTAACAACCCGTGTCGAAAACCACTACAGAACACTACAGAATATTTTCAACCACTACTGAAAACCTGAGTAGTGGCACAATAGTGGTGAGCAGTGGTTCAATGATGGTCAGTAGTGGTTCAATGGTGGTGAGCAGTGATCCAAAAAGTGATATTTAGGGCCGGTTTTACCAACACGGTATAAACGCGGTATAGCGCTATACTGAGAATAACCAGTACGCAAGCGTTTTACAAGTATGATATAAGTCTGGAATAGGATAAACTTTGGAATAAATGCAGACATAACTTATCCGGCAGTTTCATCGTGGGATAAGCTAGCTATCCTCAGTATAACCTAACTTTTTGTTTGCGTCTTTATTCTTCCGTGACAGAATCAGAACCGTGACAGAATCATAATAATTGTTATTAGTTGTGAAATGGAGTTGATTGATGTGCCAGTTTTCGAATCATCATCTGATGATGAAATTGACGTCTTACAAAGAATGAGAAATCCTAGGAAAATACGTGCCCGCGGTAAGTAAATAAAGGATACCTATACCTACTAATTTATAACCAAATCTAATACAAAACTATTCCAGAGTTGACTATTTCGAAGAATACAATGATGTAGAATTCTTCACTTGTCTGGAAAAACAAACCTGTCAGAGATTACTGGGACAAATACGACATCGCATTGCACCGAGGTCGCAAAGAAGTGCAGCAATTCAGCCAGCAACGAAATTATTGCCAACTTTAAGATTTCTTGCTTTGGGATCAATGCTAATTACTGTAAGTAATCGTTTTGATCGTAATGTTAAAACTTTTAATTAGTTATTATTATATGCCGCCACCTCTGCCACCTCCGACGACTCCTCACATCACGAGGAGAGCTAGTTTACAAGACTACAAGTTCGTCGAATGGCATAAATCGCCACTGATCTCCCAGAAATTAATGGGCGATATACTGAAAGACATCGACAAAGTCAAATTGAAACTCGTCGCAAGGTATGATACAATTTTATCGCGGTAAACTTTTAATTCGCCAGGAACACAGACGAGTTTCGCATTGTCAGAATGTCGTGGCTGCGAAGGATTGATTTTGTTCATAGTGGGCTTTTAAACGTGTATTTCAGATCGCCGGGTGAGAGACCTTTGCGAGCCAAACGCGAAAGTAGCCCTTGCAACGACCTTCAAGAGATCTTACGGAAACGATATATCGCAATGCAATCGCCGAACAGTAGAAATTCCACCGCGACGTTGACGCTCAATGATTCGTTCTAGATTAAGAACTCGATGATGCTCAATTTCTCTGGGTCGCAGCATTCGCGTCAGACGGTGCTCCGAGGAACGGCTATTGTAGTCTTGCTTTCCACGCGTGAGATTGAATCATGATTATAATTTCATCTAAGTCAAAGCTCTGGAGAATCAAAATTAATAGATCTCTCTTCTTTTTTTATAAGTGAGTCTTTCCCTGCTAGGTAATTTCGCGCGACACATTTTAGATTATAGTTATCTTTTAATAGGAGGATAGAAGCTCATAGAAACGCCGGGAAAATTTTGTTCTCCCTTCGCTCTTTTACTAGAAAATGCAAGTTTAAATTTAAAATTTAAGCACACGGGTCTACAATCGTGAGAACCTCAACGGTATCCAATAATATCAACCAAAGAAGTCATCTACCATTGCATTGTTTTCTATAAGTAACATTTAAATTTATCTAGGTAGGTATTATACCTTTCTTCAATTCGCGTGATTGCAGAGTTTTCGGGAGCAGAAGTGATACATCCGTCGTATAGTTTAAATTTTGTACCCTTTTTATATGATTCAATAAAAAAATAGTATAACCATTACATGTGCACTACTTAGCACTTCTTACCACTACGTACCACTGCATGCCACTATTCACCACTGTATACCACTACTGACCACTATTGTAGAAACCACTACTGACCACTGTAGTGTTCAGTCCGCTGTAGTGGTTTTCGACAAGGGAAGCGTGTCCGAGGATCGAAATAAACGCGAGGTTAATCGTTTCGCGAATGGAAATATTTTATTAACTTTAAAAATACCCAAACATTTAAGGAATATATTCTCTCACACACTCTCACATACATTTGATGGCGTATGCGTGTGGCCGTATCTGTGTACATATTTCCGATCATGGCCGACTATCGCCGAAAATAGGCGGAATTTTTGTGAGATTTTGACATATATATATCGCCCGAGAAATCGGATTCTCGACTTTTAGGCGCAAGGGGCGTGGCTTCGCGTTGCTAAGGAAAAATCTCTGTTCATATGTAACTTATAACATTTATTCTGGTCTCTATCAATGGAGAATAGTCCATTTATATGGCGTAACTAAGCATAGTTTTGGTTATAACCGTATATTTATTGAGAAAATTCGATGTAAAAATTGAGGGGTGCAGGGGGCAGACATTTGTGGTGTAAAGAGACACGGGTGCGCTCGCGGCGACAGCGCTGTCGGCGTCGTTCTGACGAACTTGAATGAACATGCTGCGAGACACACTACCGTGTCTCTTGATCCCCTATTAAAAATATGGTGCAGGAATTTCAGAGATTTTATCAAAACTGAGTATTAAATTTTGGCAAACTTTGATAGACATTATCATCTGCGTTGAAAAATTTTACTAGAATTAGTTAGATATTATCAGAAATCTGAAAAATTCTATTGTGCTTCAGGAATTTCGTTACAAAATTTGACATACATTCACTACTATTGACATATTCTGTCATAATTTGTTTCTTTTCATCTTCTTTCAATATTTTTGAAATTCTGTTAAGATTTTACAAACTTCTACAGTTATTGATATATTCTGTCACAGTTTGTTTGTTTTGATTTTTGTAGAAACATGCGAAATTCTATTAGAATTTTACAAACTTGTATGCCATAAGAATATATAGGAATTCCATACGATTCTCTATGGAAATTTAATGTGCTTTTAAAACAGCAGTTTCAGACACCTACTTATAAAAATCTGAGAAGCGTAAATAGGTATTTACGAGTATAGGATTATATTCTCGTGTCTAGTAACATGGAGAATTCCATAAAGATGATAAAATTTGTATACCCAAGGACAATGAATCTATTCGATACATGAGCGGGTCGCTGACGATTCCATGAATTTTGAGACTCGTAATTAGTTGAAAAAAATAATTCTACCAATCGCCAATCTTAAATTTCGTCAATTCGTCGGCGGGTTGGACAGATTCATTGCCCTTAGATATTTTATACTCACGTGTATTTAATGATATCTATTGTTTTTACATACGGGATGTCCCAATCACCGTGGACAGTAGCATATATGGCGGGTTCAGGAGTGAAGTGGATCAAGTCTTGAAAACGAGTTACGAAGAAAATAAAGGTTAAACATTTGTCTTGTTTATTAATTCAAACATATAAAGCTTTGTGAAGCATTTAGTATACTTATTTTGCCCAAATGTTTTTCTTTGAATTAATAAACAAGAAAAATGTTTAACCTTTATTTTCTTCGTAACTCGTTTTCAGGACTTGATCCACTTCACTCCTGAACCCAACGAGCGTAATTTCTAAAAAATTTCTTTAACAAAACTTGTACCGTTCAACTTGGCACATAAAACGTACCTAATAATGTTCTAATATCCACTTCCGGTTTCAAGAACTGGCATGCATCTTTCAGTTGTGACTTGTAACTGTTAATTGTAACACAAAAGTAATGTATCAACGCGGTAATTATCAACAGGAGTACAACAAACCATTGAAATTTCGATATAGGTACATATGCGGAAGTTCGAGATATTCATAGCTTAATTTCCGCCCGTTTGCGCCTGTTGCATGCTAAACGTCACCTAAACCAGTCGCCAGTATACGCCAATCAAAAACTGTCAGGTTCCTATGCCCCACCCTGCATATGCGGATAGAATCCTGTAAATACCTATTTCTCCTTCTTAGATTTTTATAGGTGGGTGTCTGAAATTGATGTTCCAAAAACTAATTTCCATAAATAATCGTATAAATATTCATTTCTATAGATTTTTATGAGGATCTATGTAATTTTTTCAACGGAAAATGTGTGCGAAAAGATAGTTTTTAAAAACATTATGTATACGAATTTTTATGAATCATCAACTATAGGAACTATACTAAAAATAACGAAAGTAATTCAAATTTACTTATGTGCCGTAATATTAATTTCTCACTAATTCATTAGGACCACAATTTCATATTCCGCCAAAATTCTCGATAAATTTTTGCTACATACCTACTCTGGCGGTTATACGAGTATATAAATTGACAATAATTTTGATCGATCTTTGATCAAATTATGATCAGTGCTACAATTAAATACATCTTGTTATGACTGCCTATGATTTCCTTTAATACTTCGGCAGTACTTTTTCGTAAGGGTTATATTGCCATTTTTAGTAGACGTGTTGAAACTAATTAATTTGCGTCACCCTATTTTTCGTCGAATGAGATGGAAGCCAAAATTATAGATTAATGTGTACAGTGATGTCAATAATTTTTATATGGAAAATTTGAAGAAATTTACCCGCCTGCTTCCACTGTACTCAATAAACACTCGGTAGTGAAAGGGTTAATTACGGATGGAAAGCTTTGAATCTTATAATTAATTTCGGATTTCAATTACACCTTTCCTTTAAAAGTAATTAAAGTGAAAATGCAATTTCGAATTAAAAAGCTCAGAATAATTTCTGAATATCTTTATTTCTGTTCCAATAACTAGTTGCCACTCTACAAGGTAGCACTTTTCGAATATCCATGTTGGTATGTCTCTTTTAGATGAAAATGAAGAGCTCCACGAAAACAGCTCTACCAGTGGACCAACACTTCCTGGGGTATGATCAACAGCCAGTTTATGTAATCTCGGAATTGGAGAAAGACGAGAAGGAGAAGGAAGCAATGATTCAAATTCAGGAGGTTTTCAACGCATCGGAAAAATCTACCGCCTCTTAGATGACTCACGATTCTTGTAGTGCAACTTCTCTTCTCTTCCGTTTATTTTTCATTCCATTCTTAGCCCTTCTTCATTACTCAAATCGTCAAAAAATTGACTGTAAACGCTAGATTCTTTCCTGATGAAAATCGTGATCATCTAACCTTAACTCACAAAGTTGTGATACGAAACAGAGTGGTATTTATGTTTCATTAGATTCTCTGGGTGAAGGTATAAGAGATCCTCGCACGGATTTCGCAGTTTGCAAAACTGCGACTCTAACGTGAGGCCGGTGATAATTTACTTTCCCTTCAGACTCCGAAAATTAATTATAATTATGTGGGGAAGGAGTGTAAAGATGACGATGCCTCGACTTCGTCATGATACACTTCATGATTGAGCTAGCAAAATATATACAGTTGCGTCACATAGACTCTATCGTGTTTATTGACGAATTAAACTTTACAAGATTTACCCTACCTAGTTCTTTTCCAAATACATACGTAATTCATTTTCGAATACCCTTCAGGATATTGGAAGGTGCGTTGCTGCTCTAGCTTTAAAATAGGCAAATAGATTTGGTAAATAATGCGAAGATATGATAGGTGTGTACATACTAGACTTTACTATACCGCATGTCCTATGGCCAACCGCGCAGGTGAGCTGCGACCTGAATTCTTGACTTCGGCAGTATTTATGGTACAGTTAGAGTGGGCTTCAGACGAGTGCGCTGCATAAGAACGAAAAGTATCGACTGCTCTTCTAATAGCTGTCAATTCGGGAGATCGAAGCGTTTCGTGTAACCTAAAAATCGTAAAGTTTTGAATTAGTAGTGAATAATTTGTAGAAAAGTGATGAGAAATAATCATAAATAATCTTCCGAATTGACAGTCATCGGGAAATCAGACGACGCTTTTCGCTCTTACGCTGCGTTCTTACGAAAAGTGTGAAACGTTTGATCTCCCGATGGCTATCAATTCGGGAGATCGAAGTCTAAGCTCGAAATCGTGAATCTTTGAATAAATGGTAAGTAATGTTCAGAAGTGAGAGTTAACAATCATTCGGGTTTTTTCGATGTTCAACCGAATTACACGCCTCATGCCTATTTGTTTCAGAAATTATTTCCGCGCTAGCACCGCGAGTGTCTAGGAAGTAGTTTTACGAAGTGGCGTGAGCGATACCTAAGGTGTCAATTCGGAAGATTATTTATGATTATTTCTCATCACTTCTACAAATTATTCACTACTAATTCAAAACTTTACGATTTTGAGGTTACACGAAACGCTTCAATCTCCCGAATTGACAGCTATTAGAAGAGCAGTCGACACTTTTCGTTCTTATGCAGCGCACTCGTCTGAAGCCCACTCTAACTGTACCATAAATACTGCCGAAGTCAAGAATTCAGGTCGCAGCTCACCTGCGCGGTTGGCCATAGGACATGCGGTATTATATAGTCGAATTTCTTCAATATTCGTTTTAAAGAGATGATATAATAATTCTCACAGTTTCATATGAAAAACAAAAGCATCTTTAATGGTAGTTAACATTTCGACATTTCTTATCGGACAGTAGTGATACTACTCGAACTGAGTATTTGCACAGAAATGAATTTGAAGAAATAAGATATAATGTGTATCTTCTACAAGCGTTGTAGACATTAATATTGAGGCAGAAAAATGTCATTTATTGATGCGTCGATGATTTTGAAGATGTATGAAACGAATGCATAGAATATATATATAGATTAGATATTATTTATTTATTTGACTAACCTTTAATATTATATTTATCTTAATAATAAATTGGTTACGAACACGTACTTATTGTGATCTTCTACCTTTATTAAATAGACTTTCTTGACGAAAGACTGTATAGTGGAAACTGTATTATAGGACAACTCCTTTATAGCGCCATTCCCTATTTTCCTACCTCCACTCCATATCCTAACAGTGAAGCGAACCGAGACTGGGACGATCCACCATAAACGTCTCTATCTTTATCCAAGATACATGTATGTGATAGCATATTTTCAATAGTATAATAGTGCACCATCATCCAATACTCACGCAGTACAGAACATCTCAATAATATCTCCAGAATATTTTAAACGTCTCATTTGGAATTTCTACTAACATTCCACAGATATTTTGAACAGAATATTTCAAATGAGATATTCTGATAACACTCTAGATATATTTCGAACAGAATGTCTCAAATGAAATATTTTGGAGATATTTCATTTGAAACATTAGGGTAAGGCGGGGTAAGTGTATACTGATATTTTGTAAAGTGGATTTTGAAATCATTTTAAAATTAAATCAAGAATATAGGGGTAGACCTTCTCATAGGGGCCTAATATTGATATGGTTTTGTATCATATGATAAAATAAAATAGCTTACCAAATAAAAAATAAACATTAATAATAATGGCGTTTTCAAAAGCGTAAAATATACGCACTTGCCCCCACTGTGGGGCAAGTGTATTATTGTATTTAAATTCTGTATATTACTACATACAATTATTATAGGGGCAAGAGCATAAACTTGGTTGTTTTAGAAACGAATACCACAGTTTAAAAAATAATTTGTATAGGGTCAAGTGGTGTAAAAACGGGACTAGCAAAATTTTTGGTAAAAACGAGACACTCGTACAAATAATACTAAAATACATTTTGTTTTGGTTTAAAAATCGAAAACTTGGAGTTTAATATAATTATTACGTTGTCCCATATTGAAAAGTGTTCAAAAGCATCGGGATAAATATTTTAAAAAATGCAACGAGAAACATGGTGAAATGCGGGCGAGAAACTTTTATGCCGCGAGTTTTTAAACTACTAGTAGCGCACTCATGCGAAGTCGGAAGCGCTCGGTGATAGTCGCATTCGACGAGATATATTGTGCTGCATTCAGAAGCGTTTAGTTCATTGTGATATATCATCGCGTTCGTGTATGACATACAACAACAAAAAAGGCAAAAAACGAGACAAGCGAAGGTCGAAAAACGAGACAAGCCAAGGTCAAAAACGAGACACGGTGTTCCGTCTCATGGTGGACGGAATTTGACACAACGGTTCATACCGCTCGATATCATTGCAATCTAACATAAGTGAAGCATTAATTTCGAATTAATCCCATCATCGGTCATAATGACAAGGCAAGCTGTATGTTTCGGCGAATCCAGGCTACTAATGAGCTCGCAGTCCCACACATTTCCGGAAAGAACTCATTTCCGAACGAGTAGTAAAATCTACGTTTGCTAGTACCGGAATTTACCCTTGCAATAAAGATAAATATCCTATACACATCAATTGGACCCAGAAAAAATGAAGAGATACCAGAACGGAGAACCCAATCCTGAAAACCCAACCAGTATTGTTGTAGATGAACAAGTGGAACCGGAACTATTTATTACCCTCGCTGGAAACAAATAACACATCTGTTGCTATTGCCGGACCGTCAATGGAGATCAATGATATAAATCCATTAACATCACCATCGTGTTCAACTCACAGTAATACAAGCACCGAATGTCTTTCATTTAAGTCACTCCTACTATCAAAAATTAGAAGAACAGTCCCATCAACTCAGAAAAGAAAGAAAATTGATGGCACTCTTTTGACCTCAAATGAATTTTTAAGTGAGATTGAGAAAAAAAATATGAAAAATGAAAAGAAACTTGGGGAAAGAAATAAAAAAAAGCCAAAGAAGATAAGGAAACCAAGTGAGTCTGATAGTGAGGATTACGAGGACGTTAAATTATACGATGAAAGCGACGTTGAAAATCTTACTTTAAAAGATATTGTTAATGATGAAGAGGACTGGTGCGATTTTGAGAATAACGAAGCAAATGAACCGTTACCAATGAAACAAGGTGACTACATCTTGGTGAAATTTGCTAGTAAATGCAAGGACGTTTTCCATGTAGCACAGATTGAGGAAGTAGGAGAGGAATACGTCGATGTGTTAGATACCTTCGACGCAACGGTAACAAGTTCTTGGAACCAGTGATCCCACAAAAATATTCTGTACCCAAGACTGATATAGAATATGAACTTCCTACCCCAACTGTCCAGGGAGGGACACGGCGTGCTGCTAAACAGTTCTTATTTCCCATTGATTTAGATAAATATAATGTTAAATAATGTTATAAATAAAGTTAAATAAATAAGGTACACCTACTTGTTTCAGAGTGTGTTATTTTACCAAAGAAAACAAAATAATTTAGCTTTAACAGTTAATAAAAGGAAAATATATGTTATGTAATATTTCAGAGTTCCATATTTTGGTTATTTGTCACAAAAAAAACTGAAAATATTTACAATTGATTGTATATTTAACCTTCTATGTCACGCATTTAACCTACCCTCCTAAAGTGGTTTGATTTGCGTAAAACTGGCGTGTCTTGTTTTTCGCCTGTGCTGTCTCGTTTTTACCCAAAACCGGGTGTTTTGTTCGGTCGCCGCGCGATGATTTAATCGGATCTCCTCGGGGTCGTAAATCCCGAGGACACTATACGTGACGCGGCTATTAGATATTTTAACCGAACGACCGAAAGGGGAGATTCAAACCGATCGGCTAGTTCAATAACTATACATTGCACTCACTAAATTTAATAACCGTATATTAGAGTAGCAAGATACAGAAAGGTTGGTTTATAATGATTTTACTATTGAATGCGCTGAATTAACGCGGTACGAACTCAGAACTTCAATCCGTCGGCTGGCACGCAATGGCCTATTGACAAAGGGAGCGAATGTAACTGAGTCGTGTTCAGATAAAGGACTGACACCTGAATGTACTATCCACGTTCCGCGATACCAAGTACGACGTAGAATCGGATTAACTTACTGATTCCGAGTGAGGTTGATCGGCGGAGTACGACACGTACGACACGTTTGATGATTTGTGATACATTAAAGGACGCGCGTTTAGTCCCAGTTTATATGTGCGCAAAACAGATCAATGGAAGGGATAGCGTGGGCTGACGCGATGCCCCCTGATTGGCTGGGAGGAGGAGCGTCGGCGGAGCCGAAGATGACGCTTAGGAAATTTCCGAGTCTAAAGTCTAAAGCCTACAGGGCAAGGATGCCGTTATTAACGGTACCTGAGTGACGCACTTAACGGTCGGGCCAGCCGGATGGTCGTTCTCGACCGCGAGGGTACGTCAGGTTACCTAAAGGCAATGAAAGGACTTTCTCGATAAATCAGGTATTAAATTCCCTAATTGTCTGTCGCCTGCATCCGACACTCCTCTCCTTAAGCCGGCTCGGATTGTACCTTCCGAGAAAGGTTCGGGACCGTGAATTAACGACCTTCGTTCGCCGAAATATTCGAATCGCCGATGACACGTTTAAATATAGTCGGCGAATTATTATGAAGGATGCCATAAATCAAAAACGCCGAATTCCGTCGTTCGATGCGACGGAACATCCTCCCCCCGTTGCGAACGGAGAGAGGAACTAAACTAATAATATGCTTATATACACGCATTGAAGTTGAACAGATAATACTCTCAAATATTGAGCTATAATACTTATATATCTTAGAACTAATGTAACTTATATTATGTGACACCATTCAACTAGTTGTTCGTGGTTGCCTTCGACTCGTCAAGGAGAGGTGCGAGCTTCTTTACGCTCCTGTCGAAGACGCCGGTCGCCGTCTTCACTTGCACCGTCCTGATGATACCATCTTGCCCTGGGTAAGTCTTGACGATGCGTCCAAGAGTCCATTGGGTTGGCGGCGAGTGGTCGTCTCGGATTATGACGACCGTTCCTTCCTTTATATCGTGAGTCCCACTCCTCCACTTATGTCGGTTGGTGAGCTCACTCACGTACTCCTTATGCCATCTTTTCCAAAAGTGTTCCTTCATCCTTTGTATGTGCTGCCACGTAGATATTCTGTTAGATGGTGTAGCACTGATGTCGGCCTCTGGAACATTCCTTAAAGAATCTCCAATAATAAAGTGACCAGGAGTGAGGGCGATCACGTCATTAGGATCAATGGAGATAGGAGTTATAGGTCGAGAGTTGAGGATCCCTTCGACTTGGATTGCAAAGGTATTGAATTGTTCGAACGTGAACAATTCATTTCCGACGACCCTCTTCATATGGTGTTTGAATGCCTTTACGCCTGCTTCCCAGAGTCCGCCAAAATGAGGAGCCTGTGGTGGACTAAAATGCCACGTGATGCCTTGTTCAGCAAGATTCTGGTGGATGACTAGTCGTTGTGGTCCTCCTTGAAATACGTCGTGTAGTTCCGACAATTGATTGTTGGCGCCCACAAAGTTTGTCCCGTTGTCTGAGTAGATGTGTTGGGGACATCCTCTTCGCGCAACGAAACGTTTGAGAGCTGCCAGGAATCCGTCCGTCGTGAGGTCGCTGACCACTTCGAAATGCACTGCCTTGACGGCAAGGCATACAAAGACCGCTACGTATATTTTTATCCTCCTTTGGTTGCGGTATTTTTTCTCCTTTATGAAAAACGGTCCACAGTAGTCGACACCGACGTTACTGAAGGGTCTTGCTGCGGTCACTCGTGCTGTTGGCAAATTACCCATGATGTAATCCACCTGAGGTGGATGTGCTCGAACACACCGCACGCACTGTCGGACAATCCGTCGAACTTGGTTTCGACCATCAATAAGCCAGTAATTTTGCCTCAAGGCGTAGAGTGTCGTTTGTACCCCGGAGTGTAGATTCTTCAGGTGCTCGTGTCGAATTAGGAGATCCGTAATGTGATGAGTCTTCGGTAAGATCTTCGGATATCTTTGGGCGTATGGTATTTCGGCATTCTTCAACCGACTTCCTACTCGGACGACTCCTGAATCATCAAGGAACGGATTGAGTGCCCACAGAGGACTGGTTCTATTTACTTCCTTTTTCCTGCTGAGTGCCTTGATCTCCTCTGGAAAGGTGACGATTTGGATACACCGTAAGATGCGATCATCTGCCTCTTCGAGTTCCCCAGCGACGAGCGGTCCTCTGAATCGATTGTTGGGTTTGAATCGAAGGCAGTATGCTACGATGCGTCGAAGTTTGGTGATCGAAGAATACCGTTCAAGAAACTCATCTCCTTTTGCGTTGAGCGTAAGGCAATGTATCTTGGGCTGTCCGGGAATATCCGATGGCAGGATGAGATCGAGCTTTGGCCATTCAGATTCTCCCTTGCAGAGCCACAACGGTCCGGTCTTCCAATTGGATTCTTGAATAAACTCGGCTGGAGACTGACCACGTGAGAGGTGATCTGCGGGATTATCCTTTGATCGAACGTGTCTCCATGAGCTCGCGTGCGTTTGGTTTTGAATCTTGCTGACTCGATTAGCCTCGAAGGTGGGTAGTCTGTGTGGAGACGAATTAATCCACTGGAGGGTAATGGTGGAGTCTGTCCAAAATACAACATTATTGACATTGAGAGACACGGTTCGTTTAACGAAGTCATACAAGTCTGCTAGTAGCAATGCACCGCATAATTCCAATCTAGGCAATGAAATGGTTTGTAAGGGTGCTACTCGAGATTTGGCGCACAATAACGCCATATGTATATTCCCGGTTTTGTCTTCAGACCGGAGGTAAAGGCATGCTCCATAGGCCCTTTGACTTGCATCGCAGAATCCGTGAAGTTGGACGTCCTGTGGCTCGGTGATGGTAACTCTTCGATCAAATGTACAATGGTTGAGCAATTTCAGTTGAAACCGAAACGTGTTCCACTCAGTATGGATGGTGGCAGGTATTGATTCATCCCAGTTAAGTTCCTGTCGCCATAATCCCTGCATGATGAGTTTTGCCTTTGTGACTACTGGACCAATCAATCCGAGAGGGTCAAAAATCTTCGCAATCTCGGATGCAATCGTTCGCTTGGTGATTTTTCGGTGTTCCGTTGCGGCTGTCACGGTGTAGGCGATGGCGTCTACTTGGGAATCCCAATGTACCCCCAAAGTTTTGATGGTTGCATCATCCGTGTGCAACTTTCGATGCACGCTTCCTTCAGACAATCCGTCCAAAAGGCTTGGTTCGTTAGAAACCCATTGGCGTAAGTTAAGACCTGCGCAACGGAGTAATTTGATGAGGTCGTCGCGGATTTCGATGGCTCCTTGGTAGGTATCTGATCCCGTGAGAACATCGTCGACGTAGAGGTCCCGTTTGAGAATGTTGGCGGCTGTAGGGAATCTTTGTGCCTCGTCGTCCGCTAGTTGATGGAGACAACGTATGGCTAAATATGGAGCCGCTGAAAGTCCGAATGTAACGGTATTGAGCTCGTATGTTTTCAGCTCGTTTTGATGATTCCTCCATAGGATGCGCTGATATTTTCGGTCCTCCTTCCGTATCCAGAACTGGCGATACATTTTTTCTATGTCGCCGGTCAACACGTAGCGATGAATGCGGAATCGAAGTAAAAGGGCTACGATGCTGTCCTGGATGGTGGGACCGACCATGAGGGCCTCGTTGAGTGATACCCTTGAACTGGACTCGGAGGATCCATCGAATACGACCCGTAATTTAGTGGTCAGGCTAGTTTCCTTTATAACCGCATGGTGTGGTAAGTAGAATCCTTGGCTAGTTGGACTGTCTTCTTCAATCTCGGTCATGTGGCCTAAGTCTTGATATTCCTTCATCACGGCCTCGTACTGCTCCTTCAGTCGTGAGTCTCGACGAAGTTTCCTCTCCAAACTGTGGAAGCGGCTTAGGGCATGTGATCTGGATTCTCCTAACTGAAGTTGTCGCTTATTAAATGGAAGTGCCACAATGTACCTGCCGGTGGAGTCCCTCTTCAGATTCCTGACGAAATGATCTTCGCACGCTTGCTCCTCGGCGGACAAGTGACGAATAGCGGGAATTTCCTCGAGTTCCCAAAATTTGCTGATTTCGAACTCTGGTTTGGCGGCAAAGAAGGCTACTTGCGTCTTCGACTTAGGAGTTCCGAGCACTAGACTCCCTCCAATGACCCATCCCAGTTGAGTTTTTTGGAGCATGAGATCGGGCTGCTGGGAATTTCCAAGGTTGATTTGTCCAATGCTTAGCGTCGATAGTGTAGGTCCAGAGCTTATTAGCATATCTACTTCGGCTGGTCGGTGGAAATTCGGATCGGCTAGCCTCACATTGTGAGGTATCTGGAGCCGACTTCTATCGATGGGCTCGAGTGGTTGTAATCCTCCAATGCTTGGTACCGTCAAGAATGTTAGAGACCTGGTGTAACCAGTGATCCGGGATTCTATTGTGGCATTGACCAGAAAGTGGGCCTTGACTTGCGCCTTGCCCAGCATTCCGACTGTTGTCTCGTATCTTTCCATCGGCAGTTGCAAAGACCTGGCTAAACGCTCGGTCATAAAGTTGGCGGTTGAACAAGTGTCTAGTAGCGTCCTGCATTCTAAGCGTTGGCCTCTCTTGTCGCGGACCTTGATAACAGCCGTCAACAGCAAATCTCCTGTGCGAACAATGGAAGTCAAGGCTCTGACAGTCGGTGCTCCAGATTCGCCCAGCGATAGTCATGCTGATTGTTGAGGTGGTCCATCGGTTGATGCTTCTGCTAGTGAAGTTGCGGTTGTCGGTGGAGCCGTGGCTGCTGGTTCCATATTCAGGTGTAACAAAGTATGATGCCGTTTTTTGCATTTGTGGCAACGGCGCCCCGAACAGGAGGCTGTAGGATGACCTGAACGTAAACAGTTAAGACACAAGGAGAGGTCCCTGGTTCGTTGAATCCTATCGGAGATGGACAGCGCGAGGAATTGGCTGCAATAGTTGATTGCATGCCTAGTTTTACAGATTGGACATCCCTCCTCTTCTTCAGTAGAAGTGATGAATGTCGCTGCATTCCTTGCTGGTCCCTTTGGCTTCAGTGTGTAGGTTGCTCTTGACGTTGATGAAGAGTCGAAATGTGCCGGGGAGAGTCCGGAGTCCGCGGAGAGAGCGGCCTTTCGCAAGAAGGTCAGTAGTTGTTCGTAACTAGGCATTGATGTGTCGGTCAATGTCCTCTCCCACTCTCGCAAAGTAACCTTGTCGAGCTTGGTCTCAAGAAGACGAACGAGCAGAGTATCCCAGTGTTGCACCGGTTCTCCTAAGGATTTAAGCGCGCGCACGTGTTGCTGAGCGTTATTGACCAATTGCCGTAACCCCGTGGCAGATTCCTTAGTGAGCATCGGAACTTCGTTTAAGAGATCGACGTGACGCCTAATAATAACTCTCTTATTATTGTACGTTGTCTTTAGCAAGTTCCAGGCTTCGGCATAATTATCTTCGGTCGTTTCGAAAGAATGAATATTCTGAGCTGCCTCACCGGTGAGTGACGATCGGAGATATTGCAATTTTTGTACATTGGACAATCCTTGATGTTGATCGATCATCGACGTGAAGGCATCTTGGAACGCCAGCCAGTTTTCGTATTTCCCATCGAATTTTGGGAGATCGATTTTCGGCAACTTGACGTTAGAAATCTGATAATGACTCACTGATGCTGGTGTCGATGATCTGCGTAAGCTTCCGTTATTGTCTTCCGTCGGGTTGGAAGGAGGACATAGGGAGGCGAGTCGATCGCCCATATTCGCATGGGCTAAGAGGTATTGTTCTTCACAGTTCGTGATTAAGTCGTCGGCGAAGTATGGCAGCTTATCCAGTTCCGCTCGCTGGCTGGTTGTAGCGTGGTTCCTGATTGTTGAGAGTTCTGCGTCATTATCGTGGAACTTGTTCCTGTAATCTTCTAATGCCTTTAGTCGGGACTCGATGGTACAGATGGTGATATTCGAGGGCCCGAGTTTCTGGAGATTCTCTATGGAGTGAGAGATCCAACGGAAAAGCCTCTCTTGCTTATCGATGAGATCTCGAACTGCCATGGAGTCCATGTTGCTGCACGCTTGATAGTCACTTGAACTAGACACTGAAATGGCGCAGCACGAACCTTGGTGCCGAAAGAAATGACGCGGCGCGAACTTTAGTGCCGAAAGAAACGACGTGGCACGAACTTTGGTGCCGAAAGAAGTGACGCGGCACGGACTTTGATGCCGAACGAAACGACGCGGCACGAACCTTCGTGTCGAAAGAAATTACGCGGCACGAACTTTGATACCGAAAGAAATGACGTGTGACGCGATACGAACTGTGGTGCCGAAAGAAGTTACGCGTGACGTGGCACGAACTGTGGTGCCGAAAGAAATGTAGCGGCACGAACTTTGGTGCCGAACAAGCCACTGATGTATCGCGAACAGTCACTGGAAACAAATACTGCCCGAACGAATCACTGGTGAATCCGCGAACAGTCAGTTTTACCGCGTGGTCGCGACACTCAGATTTATAAACTCGGTATTATTATTTATGAACTCATTTGATTCCGTAGTTAACATCCGGCTCGAAGGACCATATTTTGTTCGGTCGCCGCGCGATGATTTAATCGGATCTCCTCGGGGTCGTAAATCCCGAGGACACTATACGTGACGCGGCTATTAGATATTTTAACCGAACGACCGAAAGGGGAGATTCAAACCGATCGGCTAGTTCAATAACTATACATTGCACTCACTAAATTTAATAACCGTATATTAGAGTAGCAAGATACAGAAAGGTTGGTTTATAATGATTTTACTATTGAATGCGCTGAATTAACGCGGTACGAACTCAGAACTTCAATCCGTCGGCTGGCACGCAATGGCCTATTGACAAAGGGAGCGAATGTAACTGAGTCGTGTTCAGATAAAGGACTGACACCTGAATGTACTATCCACGTTCCGCGATACCAAGTACGACGTAGAATCGGATTAACTTACTGATTCCGAGTGAGGTTGATCGGCGGAGTACGACACGTACGACACGTTTGATGATTTGTGATACATTAAAGGACGCGCGTTTAGTCCCAGTTTATATGTGCGCAAAACAGATCAATGGAAGGGATAGCGTGGGCTGACGCGATGCCCCCTGATTGGCTGGGAGGAGGAGCGTCGGCGGAGCCGAAGATGACGCTTAGGAAATTTCCGAGTCTAAAGTCTAAAGCCTACAGGGCAAGGATGCCGTTATTAACGGTACCTGAGTGACGCACTTAACGGTCGGGCCAGCCGGATGGTCGTTCTCGACCGCGAGGGTACGTCAGGTTACCTAAAGGCAATGAAAGGACTTTCTCGATAAATCAGGTATTAAATTCCCTAATTGTCTGTCGCCTGCATCCGACACTCCTCTCCTTAAGCCGGCTCGGATTGTACCTTCCGAGAAAGGTTCGGGACCGTGAATTAACGACCTTCGTTCGCCGAAATATTCGAATCGCCGATGACACGTTTAAATATAGTCGGCGAATTATTATGAAGGATGCCATAAATCAAAAACGCCGAATTCCGTCGTTCGATGCGACGGAACACCGGGGTTAAATTCGAGACACGTATTTCATTTTTTTTACTTAGATTTTGAAGCAGTTTCTAAAAATTGATAACGGATATATATTCTACATGTAAGCTATCATCTTACATAAAATTGGCGATCCGTTTGGAGTATTCTTTGCTATGAAAAAACAAAAAGATTTAAATAGTGTCTCGCGTTATTACACCACTTGATCCTCATTCAGTCTATGTAAAAATACCTCTTAATAACCTCTTTCCAGACATCTGCAGTTTATTATGTATCCTTTTTTTTTAATTTAGAAAATCTCGAACTTTAAGGCCGTTTTGACTTAAACAGTGAAACGGTCTTATGAAACGATATCTACATTTTTATTTCCATACATTTCTCATACAGTTTTTAATTATTTTAGCAAAACACGTACTTACAATTACATGAAGAATGAAACTTATTGAAATGAATCAATGACATGTATTTTTCAAACTACACAAATAAGATATCGTATGAACCTTAATGATAACGTTGAATGACGCAGGATCTATGTTGACATTGACGCCGATAACGTTTTGCATAATAGGAATGTGTTTGACTCGTGACTATAAGGCCCGCTGTACACATCCGACTTTTAAACGCTGCGGCGCCGGAATTGCGGTCGGCGATACCATAGATAGAATGTGTGTGTGTGTGTGTGTGTGTGGCGCTGCACACATACCTTCGGTGACGTGCCACAATCTATCCATGGTATCGCCGCCGCAATTCCAGCGCTGCAGCGGCACCGCACGTTTAAAAATCGGATGTGTGCACCGGGCCTTATCACTGCATGCTGGTGAGAAATCCCTTCATCATTCGTTGAAAACCTTATGTAAGTACGTTTTATGATTATTATATTTATAATATACATGCATATAGCTTATCCGCAGTTACATTAATCAAATTATGACATATAAATAAACGAATTCATTCATTCATTCGTTCAATGAATCCTGATAAACACAATATTTGTGTGTATCTATTGTACATATTTTATTAATGGATTCTACATCAAAACAGTTGTAATGGTAGAAAACGAAAAATACACTAAAATATTACGGATTATAATGTGTACAGTAGTGATATTGTTCATAGAAATGTTCAAAACAGAAATACTCGGCACACCATGCACAGCGTATGAAAGCAACTTCTCCACAAATACCACATCCGGGTATGCGCTTTACTCTCCTAAAGTAGGGTCATTCCATACCAAATCGGACACTTTTTGGAGTAACATTTCGGATTTTGCTCAAATTTAGATATATTGTAGTCTTTGTCGATGTTTAACCGTATCTCGAAGGATTTTTCAAAATTTTGAAAATTGTTGATTTTACAGCCACTTGAATAATAACGCTGCTTTTTTTTCATTAAATTATAATTATCAAACCGGTTGTCGGCTGAGAATAATCTTTTGGATACTAAAAGTGAAAGAGTTGAAAAATCAGAGAAAAATTGCATCGATCAAAAAAAAACTTTTTTAAATAATTTTATTTGCAATTGATTTAAACAAATGACGTATTTTCATAGCTGGCCACTTTTTAAAAATCTGAAAAAAAGCAAGCATATACTTTGATATCCTCTCTTTAACGACAAACAAACAAAAATAACGACACTTTAAAATTGACGACACAAAAATTAATTGAAGTTGACGCCGCGTCGGCCTCGCCGCGTCGGCCCCGCCGCTAGCGTGTCGCCAAGCCAGTCGGACCCACCGACCGGTGGCTGGTGGCGGGGCCGACGTGCCAATTCCGACGTGGCGTCAACTTCAATTAATTTTTGTGTCATCAATTTTAAAGTGTCGTTATTTTTGTTTGTTTGTCGTTAAGGAGAGGATATCAAAGTATATGCTTGCTTTTTTTCAGATTTTTAAAAAGTGGCCAGCTATGAAAATACGTCATTTGTTTAAATCAAGTGCAAATAAAATTATTAAAAAATTTTTTTTTTTGATCGATGCAATTTTTCTCTGGTTTTTCAACTCTTTCACTTTTAGTACCCAAAAGATTATTCTCAGCCGACAACCGGTTTGATAATTATAATTTAATGAAAAAAAAGCAGCGTTATCTTTCAAGTGGCTGTAAAATCAACAATTTTCAAAATTTTAAAAAATCCTTCGAGATACGGTTAAACATCGACAAAGACTACAATATATCCAAATTTGAGCAAAATCCGAAATGTTACTCCAAAAAGTGTCCGATTTGGTATGGAATGACCCAGTAACAAAAATCTACAGGGTTTTGAAATTCACCGGGATGCGTTTCTAGATATCCGCTTTTAAACCAAGCATATCGGAAAAGATGTTTAAATCTAGGTAGGCGACGAAAGCTGGTTTTGTGTTAATGATTGCAATTTGAATATTTCATTGCGCGAGTGCAAACTAATATCTTTCTCTTGAAGAAGTACATTATCAGAAAATGTTCGAACGAAATTCTTCCAAATCCGGAATCCAAATACATCTAAAGGTTGAATAATGCCAGTCGTTTTTTTCGGAATCATTGAAAACTACTCCTTTGTCTTGTGGGATCAACGTCTCTAGCTGACTCGAACAATGTCCCGTCCATGAGTCGAGTAGTAGCATGCTTTTATGGCCAGTATTCGGTAAATACACCTGGATGAACCAAGTTTTAAAATGTTCAGACGTAAGTATACCTGATTTTGAAGCTTGAATGTAAATGTTAGCTGGATGAAATAAAGATTCTTCCACCCTTGGGCCAAATCTTCCTGTAGACTCCTTCAAAACTATGTACAGTGGTGAAACAAGACGTCCACTTGCCGAAATGATAGGCATTATAGTATAGCTGTGTGTCGTAGATGATACCGATTGGACCGTTGCTTCTACCGTTTTTACTCCTAATTTTGCCAATGTTCGCCCTGAATGTACTTCGAGGTTGAAGCCACTCTCGTCTGCGTTATATATTTCTTCAAATCCAATAGTTGGTATATTTAATTTTACGTTTGATACAAACGTCTTCGCAATATTTTGCAGGTTGTCAATATCTTGAAACGTAGATTGCGTCCTGAATGTTGTTATTTTACGAGACACGATTCTATGCACTCTTTTAAATTTCCAAATCCACCATTGCCTTGTAACTTGCCTTGAATTCGGAAAGGTCCACCAAGTCCTTCGCCCTCAGAGCCCATAATCTTAAATCCATATCGTGAATAATAGATCTTCTGTCACAAGCTTCTTCAAATCTTTGCAGAACGTATTCCGTAATAAATGCAATTTTATCTGCATTCATTTCACCTTTTTGTACACTTTCTTCCCATCTATATAGCTGTGGCAAAGATTTAACTTTGCGAAATTTTGTCTGCACACTAGTGAGTGATATCGTCGGGCTTTTTTTCCGCTTTTCCAAAATTCAACAGCTTTTCTCTTATAACTTAAGTCGATTTTTCCACCTTCGTCATCAACAATGCATTCTGCAGGTTCAAAATTATCTTCCTCGTCTGCTGAAACTGTAGGGTACTCCACAACCTGTGCTCCATGGGGTTCAGATGGATTAGCAAAATCCAATACGTAATCGTATTCAGTTAATGGTAAGAGATCTACGTTTCTAAAAGTGTTTATAATGTCACGAATTTGATTATGAAATTCAATTTCATCTGATGTTATAGGGGTCTGTGCCAACTCCGTAATTTGAAACGTAGTCGTTAACATGTTTATTACTTTTGAAACGTTAATCGGCGCAATTTTATAATGAAAAGCCTTTGGAGCAATGATTAATAACTGTTTCCAATAGAATGGTAACTAATTGCAGTCGTAAATGTAACTGGAAATAAGCTACATCTTTCAGCCATATTTATATTATACTAATAAGAAAAAATGTTTACATAAGATTTTTTACGAACGGAAGAGGGATACCTTATCAACATGTAACGATAATAGTCACGAGCCAAACATGTTTGCAATACGCAAACCGGGATGTTTGCTAAAACGTTATCGGTGTCAGTGTCGACATAGATCCTGCGTCATTCAACGTTATCATTGAGGTTCATACGATATCTTATTTGTGTAGTTTGAAAAATACATGTCATTGATTCATTTCAATAAGTTTCATTCTTCATGTAGTTGTAAGTACGTGTTTTGCTAAAATAATTAAAAACTGTATGAAACGTATGTAAATAAAAATATAGATATCGTTCCATAAGACCGTTTCACTGTTTTAGTCAAAACGGCCTTAAAGTTCGAGATTTTCTAAATTAAAAAAAGTAATACATAATAGACTGGGGATGTTTGGAAAGAGGTTATTAAGAGGTGTTTTTACATAGACTTAAGAAATCCAAAAATCCATTTTTGTGGGTCTGTGGTGGGGGTAAGTTAAAAAAAATTTTTTTCCCAGAATTTTTGCCCCAGTTTTATAGAACGGAAAAAACCATAAAACTTTTATTTCAACTTTTTCCCCTTATCTTTCACCGTTCGGGAGTTATTCCGTGAAGAAGAAAAATCTGATTTTTTTCAAGGGATGATTTCACCCCTTCAAACTGGAATTCCGCACCAATGAAATGTATTTTTGTATTACGCTTGAACTACTCTATTTGCACACGGATTCTCTCTCTCTCTCTCTCTCTCTCTCTCCCTCTCTCGCGGTTTCAACTGTCAGTGCTTTCTGATTCTTTTTGCTCGATTTTGTCTGGAGGTGTCTTTCTGTTTCCGAGTGCCGTGTGCTACTTTCTGCGGGCTATTCATCGGCGTATTTTTTGTGCGGTGTGTGACTGCTGTTGGGAACCATCTGATTTGTCTTAATCCAAATTTCGGATTTGAGGTTAGTAGCACGACCGGTGCTGGGTGTCCGCGCATGAATGTTGCGCACTTATCCCTCTCGCCATCTTATCGCAAGATGCGTACATCGACGGAACTAATTAGTCAGTGCTCCCGGTCGGTAACTCATCTTTTGCTGGGATCTACATCCGCCTTACTTCTAATTGCGCAATCTTAGCTCCAGCCATCACTACACGGACGTCTAGGTCTTATATCTTCAAGCATAAATATGGATGAATCTCGCAAACCTCCTCGTCACAATTCTCCCACTGGCTCGGACTCCTCTGGTTCCTCACTTAAGTCTGACTCTAGCCGTAAGCGTGATAAACCCAGTGATGAGGCTGATGTTCCTTTGAAGTCAGACGAAACTAAACAGCCTAAGCGAGAAGCTCGAGTAATACGTAACACTGCTGCGAATGATGCTATGATGGAATTACTTAATGAACTGAGGGAGGGTCAAGCGAGACAATTTGAGCTCCTCCGTGAGCTCCCCGCTATGCGCACCGCTCTCGACTCGGTTGTTACTGACGTGGCTACTCTAAAGTCAATTTCTGACCACCTCCAAGCTACTACAACTAGTTTACAGCAGGAGAATGCTGACCTTCGCGTTGCCCTGGGCAATCTTGAGGCGAGAATGGACGCTCTGACCAATGCCAGTAACTCGGAAAATGCTGTACCAATGGCTAACACAGCCATTGAGAAAATGACGGCTGCAACTAACTCTAGCATGCTGATAACACAACGCACGTTGGCTAGGCAGAATTTCACCAATGAGTTGGTAGTGTCCGGAATTCCTGGCTTAGGCCTCACCAATGATCAATAGGGTGATAGGCGAGGGTGAGGCCATCGTGACGACGCCTGAGAAGTGCGGTGAGGTCCGTATCACCGGGATGGACATCACGATCACTCCGGGCGAGGTCGCGACGGCGCTCGCTGAGCTCGGTGGCTGTGCAATCGAAGAAATCAAAGTTGGCAATATTCGCAATGGCTTTCGAGGGATGTACTCGGTCTGGGCGAGACTTCCCTTGGCGAGTGCGGTACGTGTTGGCAAAGCGGCGAGAATGAGGATTGGATGGACCGTCACGAGGGTGGAGCTGCTCGATAAACGTCCGCTGCAATGCTATCGCTGTTGGCATTACGGGCACGTCAAGTCTGCGTGCACCAGTGCGCATGATCGCACGGGTTCGTGCTTCGCGTGCGGAGAAACCGGGCACTCGACGAACTTCTGCAACGCTGCTGGGTTGAAGTGCATTCCGTGCTTAGAAACTGGTGCGCCGTTTACACATTACATGGGCAGCGCGAGATACGCGTCCTCGAAGATCCGTCACCCGCCTCCGGCGCGCCGACCCGCAGCGCTGGCACCGGCGTCTCCCGTGAACGCTGCTCCTATGGACATAAGATATGCCTAACTTTCTGCAAATTAATCTTAATCGTAGCGCGGACGCGCAGAATCTGTGCGTGCAACACGCGGCGGAGTGGAATGTCGATATTACCATTATCTCGGAGCCGCACCGAGTACCGCAGGCCTCTCCTTTCTGGTTCGTCGACGACACGGGTCTGGCCGCCATATATTGGCGTAGATCGGCATCGTCGGCGCCTTGCGTGCATCGTCACAGCGGGCGGGGGGGGGGGGCTTCGTCATCGTATCCTGCGGAAAAGTATATGTGGCATCATGCTACTTTTCACCAAATGAGCCGATCCGACAGTTCGAGGCGGCCTTGGTAGACCTACGCGAGGCGATACGCCTTTTCCCGGGCTGCTCCTTCCTCGTGGCCGGTGATTTTAATGGCAGAGCGCGAGCATGGGGATGCCGTGGCAATACCGTGCGAGGGGCACGGCTCGCAGACTTTGTGGCGGAGCTGGATCTGCGATTGATCAACATCGGCGTAACTCCCACGTGCGTACCACCGGCCGGCAACTCGGTTGTGGATCGTGTGTGGGCATCCCTCGGTCTACGGTGAGCAGTCCTGGAGTGGAGAGTTCTGTCAGAATGTGAGTCGTTATCCGATCATCGATACATTACCTTCCGCGTGCGCACGCGTGCCAACGATGCCAATGCCGATCCGGACGTACGATTGCGGAGCTCTGGTCCGCGATGGTCAAAGATTGGTTTCAGCGGCGATCGTTTCCGCGCGTCTCTTGTGGTAAAATTTATGGCGTCCCCGGCGTTGCGATACGAGGAGCTCGACATTGGCATCGAGGTACGCGTCGCTGCGTTCTCTGAAGCGGTGCGCGAAGCTTGCGACACCGCGGCGATCCGCGTTCATGACGGTGCTTCGTACGGCGGTAGGAGGAAAACGACATACTGGGGGAATCCGCGTCTCGCAGAGCTCCGTGACAATTGCGCTCGTATTCGTCGCATCATATCACGTATGCGCAGAAGTCGACGACGAAATGAGAGACCGCGTGCGCGCGCGGAAAGTACTGCGCAGGGAGATTCGCCGTGCGCGCGCGGCCTCCTGATATGATGGGTTGGAGCTGATAGACAAGCTGAATGGAGACCCGTGGGGGCGCGCGTACAGAATCGCGATGAGGAGGCTGAAGGGCAGCGGCCCCTCCGCCGCTGAGGTGACGCCCATTGAGGAGGTGGACGTCGTTCTCGACGAGCTTTTCCCAAGACCCGCGGTGGTTGATGTAGAGTGCCTTGGTCAACGTCAAGATCGACCTCCCCCTCTTCCGGTACCTCCGCGGCAGCAGCAGCAGCAGCAGCAGCAGCCTGTGGAAATAGAGGAGGTTATCGTTATAAGAACGGTGATGTCATTAAGGAAAAAGAACGGCGGCAGCGCGGCTCCGGGTCCGGATGGCGTGCGCGGTAATTTGCTTTACGCCGCGACTGATGACTTTCACGAGTCGCTCGCGAAATTATACACGGAATTCCTGAGACGCGGAACTTTTCCCAGCGCATGGAAAAGCGCGAACATAGTGCTTATACCGAAAACGGATAATGAGGGCGCGATGATTCCCGGTAAATTTCGGCCGATCTGCCTGCTCAACGATATTGGAAAAGCTTTCGAGAGAGTGATAGCGCGTAGGATAACCGACGCGCTGAACGCGGCGGTATCCACCGGGGGCGGTCTCTCGGACTCTCAATACAGGAATCGAGATCAAACAGACACTGCGCTACCTCGGCGTAATCTTCAATAATAATCTTACCTTTCGCGAGCACTTTGTGGCGATCGAAGAGAAGGCGGCGCGCGTTGTTCGCGCTCTAAATGGTCTTCTGCCAAACCTGCGCGGTCCTGGCGAAATCAAACGTAGGCTGTACGCGCACATGCTACACTCGGTGATGTTGTATGGATCCCCGGTGTGGCATGGGCGACTAGCGATAGATCGACGTAGCAGGGCGCGGTTCCTCGGGATCCAGCGACGCATTGCCCTTCACACTACGAGCGCGTATCGAATCGTTGCGCTGCACGCTGCACTAGTGATGGCGCGTCTGATACCGGCGCACCTGCTGGCAAGTATGTACGCAAGAATATTCACGCGTGTCAAGGAGTTGCGTGCGGATCCAAACACTCACCCGTATGAGTATCGGCTAAATTGGCTGAGAGCCAAGGCGACGGCGCTCGACGAGTGGAACGCGATGCTCGGCGACCGCAGGCTTTTCGAGCGACGCGTCATCGACGTTATTCGTCCTCACCTGGTGCGCTGGTATCTTCGAAAGCATAGTGCGCTGTCGTACAGATTGACGCAGCTCCTTTCGGGACATGGCTGTTTCGGGAGCTACCTTTTTCGTCCCCGCGATGTCATCATTGTGATGCGGGTCACGATGACGCGCTGCATACACTCCGCGACTGCACTGCGTGGGATCGCGAGAGGCGCGAGCTACTTTACCTTGTTGATGATACGGTTTGGCCGAGTCTTATTCCGACGATGCTTTGCAGCATCCGCGTCTGGAGTGCGGTCGCGAACTTCGCGACAACTGTCATGTCTCGCAAGGAGGAAGCGGAGAGAGCGAGAGAACGCGCGGGAAGGAATGCGCGCGCCAATTAGTTCAGTTCCAGCGGTGTGTTTCGGTGCGATGACGCGGTAGATGCGAACTAGCGGCGCCGCGCCGTGGCGATGGTGTCGGTGCTCCAGGTCGCCTATCGTGGAAAACGACGGCGTCCCGGGGCATCGGCACTGTCGACGGCGGCCGTATTGCTGCGAAAGGGCTAGAAGTGACGGATTGAGTTGCGCGCGATATGAGCAAGTGGTCACCTAGCTCGAAGTGACGGATTTGGAACGCGCGCGATACGAGCAAGTGCGTGCCGCGCGCGTCTTCATGACGCCTACCCTCCCTTCATTCCCTCATCTTCCTTACATCGTTATTATCACTTCATGCAACTCATGTGTGTGTGCATGCGTATTTATTGGTTAAACCTCATTCCGATTATTATATTTTATGCTATTTTCTTTCTTTCTCTCATAATGTGTGTCTGCTGAGCCTCGCTCATCGTTATTATTATTATTATTGCCTTCCGGTCATCATCATCATCATCATCATCATCATCATTGTCGTCGTCATTGTCGTGGATCGAATCATTGGTGACGTGGCGCGTGTCCGGTGATTGGTCGTGGCGTTGCGGGGCCATTGTGGCCTGTGACGTCGCGGCGGGTCGTCGGCGGCATGTCGTCGCGTCGGTGGTCTGGCTCGCGATGGTGATGATGGTAGTGATGATCGTCATTGTCATTATCATTATCATTATCATTATCACCACTATCAATGTCATCATTATCGTGAGTCAGATCATTGGTGCGTGGACATGCCGCCGATGATCTGTCGTGACGTTGTAGGCCTATTGTTTGATTGACGACGGGTAGCAACGCGCTCTCGCCTCGGAGATCTCGCTGTGGCCATGGCCCTTTTGCTTGAAGCGGTAGCACCGGAGATCTCCAACCTATAATGGGTAAGGGGCATGAAGTCAAGAAGGGTTTAGTGGGTAGTGGGCCCTGCGACAGTGCACTTTCTCGTCGCAGGATAACCCGAGCCCCACACGCCTCCGAGTTCTGGCCAGACTCATTGAAATAGTGCGTAAATGCATTTCCCCTTCTTTAAAAAAAAGAGGCCTCACCAATGAAACAGCTCTTCGAGTTTTCTATGGTATCTTAAAGCTCATCGAGATTGAGTTTGAGACTACTGACTTCCTCAGTACCAGACTGCTCCGCAAATCTGCTCCAACAGTAGCTGATGTTCCTGACACTCCTTCAACCTCGAGTGCACCTAATAGCCGGCTAAGAACTTCGTTTGCGGTCGTCTGTAGGGATGCTAGCACTGTCAAAAAAATTATCTATGCAAGACGGAAGTTTGGAGTATTAAAACTCTCTAGACTCGCCAAGTCGTTGGCTGGTCTGGATACCTTCACTCTGCCTGCATTCACTGGGGACTCTTCGATTAATCTCAACGAAATGCTCCCTGGACATGTCTTCCGACTACTGGTTGAAGCTAAACCAAAGCTGAAGGCTGCGGGTTTCAAATACATCTGGAGCTCTGCTTGCGCTGTCATGGCTAAGAAAGAAGATGGCGCTCTCATCCATGCCATATCTTCGATCGATGACGTCCCTAAAATTATCAAACTATATACATCCCACCCGGAATAACTAACGGACCACTATCTCACCTAATTGCTGGATCATCACTATATCTTTATTACTGTATCTCCTCTACTTTTATTTAATTTTCTTTCTGCCTCTATATCCTTTGATCATATTATGCTGTTTCTGCCCTGTATTCAATTTATGCCTGTACTATAGTATAATTACCTGTACTGTGCACTGCCTTACAGAGTGTGCAAAGTTTTGTTTTAACTTTGAACAATAAACATTTATCTATCTATCTATCTATCTATCCCTCTCTCTCACTAGAGAGTGAGGCAATGCTACCGGTGCATGAGGTTCGACCACATTGCGAGCGGGTGCAAGAATGAGGTCCGATGTGGGCTCTATGCGAGGGCACACGAAATGCGAAACTGTCCAAACAAGGGTTCCAATCTCTGTTGCGCGAACTGCAAAGTGGCGGGGCACGACGACAGGCACGCGGCGACGGATAGTAGGAAGTGTATTATTTTGAAACGGCGAGTTGATGAATTTATGAGGCTGATCAATTACACATAATGGCGAGTGCGAGAGCCAACGTTAGGAGACTGTTGACGTTTGCGCAGGTCAATTGTCAAGATCTGAAGGCGGGCACGCACTACGAAGATTTCAAGCGCCTCTTCAAGGTCAAGCTGGCGGACATTATCTGCGTCGCTGAATCGTGGCTAAGAGTGCGGAGATTTATGATTCAATGTACGTTCTACCGGGTTACAACATGTTCCGAAGGGATCGAGCAAGGGGTGTAGGGGGTGGCGTCGTGGTTTACGTTGACAAATCTATCAGGGCGCGTGCGGTTGCTTCGTCGGCGGACGGCAACAAGAACTCTATAGATTTTTTCGTTTTAGAAATCTGCGTGCGGGACAGTGACAAAATATTGCTCGCCGTAATTTATCGTCCTCCTAAGGTCGGGGGAATTAGTCAATTCTTCGAGACGATTGTTGAGATCTATCCGCATTATAGTGGGTTAGTGATAATCGGTGATTTTAACTCGAACATGCTTAGGAGGTACCACGATAGCGAAGTCATTCGGCAGTTCGTGGTGATTAATGACCTATTTCTGGTACCGTCCCACCCGACGTTCCGAGGGAGGGAAGCAGATTGCAGATCACTAATCGATCTCTGCATCATTGACAGCGAGGATAATGTTGTCGCTGTTGAGCAGGAGCCCACGGCGTTCTCGGGACATGACTGTATTAGAATAACGTATAATCTTGAGGTAAAGTGTGGCGGCCCAGAGGAGAGGGTTGCGAGAGATCTTCGACGGTTTGATGAGAACTGGCAGGAATTCTATTCGTCGGAATCGGTAGACGTCAAAGTGGAATTTTTAAATGGTGCGCTGGTAGAGTGCTTTGACGTCCACACCCCTCTGCGTCAGTTTAAGGCTAAATGTACCGACTTTGGTTCAAAATTTTGCCACCACGTGGCAGCACTAAAATGAGCTAATTTTTCTTGTCAATTTTCTCCCCAACGAATAGTTCATTTTTTAATCTGTAAACGGATTCTTGACTGTTTTCAATGTAGAATTTAATGAAATTGATTATTAAAATTTTTAATTGAAAAATTTTATTAAAAAATGCTTTAAAAACGTCAAAAAATGTACTTTTATAAAAAAAATAGGGTTATAGAGACAAATAAGAAGTATAACTGATAATTGCTATGGATTCGAATTTTGATTCTACCCAAAAACGTCATCGTAATCAGTAATTTCTGTATTCAACCGAGCGCTGGTGAGTCGATCGAAGACACAGCGGGAGGCCAGGCGAGCTTCCCTTCCATACTCTCGCAGTCGGCCTGCTTCGACGTGTCTCGGCAAGAGTGTTGTACCGGTATGAGAAAGAGAGCGAAGCATAAGACAAAGCGTGGCTACAGAGTGGATCAGGTTCAGGAGAAATGAAACGGTGTAGTCTCGCTTTACTAATAGTCGGGGAGCTGGCGTCCAAAATGTGAAAGTTTTCTCAAAGCTAATTTCTTGAGATCAGGTTACTTTTTAATGATGGAAAGTAACTGTAGAGAGTCAGCACTTCCGGTACCGGAACACCTGGCGCTGGGACGCTCGCAAAGGTGTCATAATAATTAACGTCTCTAAACTGTTTTCTCAAAGCTCAAAATTTATAGAAAACGAGCAAATATAATATAAAACAAGAATCCAAAAGTCAGACAGCAATATACAAGGCCGGTCCCGCTTCAGTTGGCCCAGTTGCAAAATGTCTCCGGTTATTAGCACCCAATCAAGATAAATCTAAAGTTTATGTCAATATGCACGTTATTTATTTTTCAACCAACATTTTTACAGAGCTTAAGACCTACTAGCAGTTTATTCATTTTACGATAATAAACTGCAAACAAAATGAAAAAAATATTGCAAGTCTTGAAAAATTCACCACTGGGTAACATCGCTTTTGTTTTTAATAACGGCCGCAATTCGTAATTAATTAATTAAATAATTAATTCGTATATAATGCTCGAAATGCTTGAAATAGTCGGCGGATAAAATATGACCAAAAATGTTATTTTCTTCAATTCTGATTTTATTTTAAAATTGTACATTATGAAACATTGTGCCGTGCAGTATACTACAAAACATTACGTTTCAGCCTAGAAAAAATATAAGGCAGCAGTAACTTTACAATTCATTTAATAATTGTTATTTTAGTGGATGGGCCAACTGAAGCGGGACGGGGCTCGTATAGGGGACACGTGGCGTCAGCGCTACTTCATATCTGCCTATCAAAAATATGACGTGTGTCAAAGTGTTTTCTCAAGGCTACAATTCTCCAAAACATTAATTAATACTATAAAGTTAATAAAGGAGATAGTCAAACTCATTTACAATATAAGTTTATGTATTATATTTCTGTAGGTCAACCTTTTTTCTTTGCAAGATACAAATATACTAATATCTTCAAGTAAGTATGTTTCTTCCAATCTGGTTTAAAAATATAAGTAAAAGGTACATATAAGTGTACGAAGGAACGTTTACAATTACACGTTTACAATACGCCTATGAAACAATGAATTAATTCTATGTTTGCTAACGCGGAATTAAATGTGCACGGTATTAGAAAATAAAAAGTTAATAAATGATCAATGTCTCTTCTACGCCTTCATATGAGTGTTATGTCACTTAAATTATATGCAACTTTTTGTCATGAAATAACAGAAATTATACAGACCTTTTTGTGCCCAACAAAAACTGGAAATTCGGTTGCTTTGTACGACTCTAAAAGTAGCAACATCTTTGGAGAGAGGGGGGAGCGATATATAGATAGAGTGGACTACCAAGTCACCGCACCTCTAATTATGTCTCTCTCTCTCTCTGTTGTATAAAAAAGTTGTTCCTATGCATCGAAAACTCACGTGGGCTGTGCGTCACTGCCGTCGCCGACACAATGTTCTCTTATTACCGCGATAAGACTGCTTGGTGAGGTGACCGGGCCGGTAAACACGACGACGTATAGTGGTTCAGAACGCCGATTTAGCCTATCGAAATTCGTTATCGAAAAACTAAGGAATTTATTTGTCAGTAAGGTCTCATTACGTGTGTAGTAGGGTTATTTATCTATAAATGTAATGTGTTAATTCATTAAAAAATTAAAATTTATTTATTAAAAAAATATGTATAGAATCATAAACATTTTTATGAAATAATTTGAATGTTAAAGTAATAATTGAATGAAATAAAAAATAATAAATTTTATTCATTTATAAATTTACGCATTAGTAAATGAGTATTTCATAAACATTTTTATGATTCCATAAATATTTTTTTATAAATAAATAATTTTAATTTTTGTTATGAATTAACCTTATATTTATAGATAAGTAACCCTACTACACGCGTAATGAGACTTCACTGACAAAGAGAAGTTCCTTACTTTTTCGATAACGAATTTCGATAAGCTAAATCGGCGTTCTGAACCACTAGGCGGCGCTCAGCCGGCGGTGTTTGTTTATGCCTCGAAGAAACTATCGGTCCGGCGCACCCGGCTATCTGCCTCGCTCCCGAGGATTTACGAGGGGGAGCGCCGGGAAGCGGCACGGGGGGGTTGGCGAGCGTAGCGAACAGGGGGCGGAGCCCTCTAGTTAAAAATTACTGATTACGATGGAGATACTGATTGTTGCAGAATTTCCGACACGGTTTTGATTTCACATTGAACGGATATATGTCTCTATAAGTGACTTTTTTGGAAAAAGTGAATTTTTCAGTTTTTTTCGTAAAGGATGTTTATAATAAACTGTAATTGTTTATAAACCAATTTCCTTAAATTAGATACATGAACAATTAATAAATCCGTTTTCAGAATGAACATATGTACAGCCGTTTCCGAATAAATTACTAAGAAAATTTTGCCCTAACAGTGCAGCCATCTATTGAAAAAATTTCATACTATTTGTCGGGGACATTTAGCCTTAAAAGGCCATCGCAACCTACTACAGCGTGGATTACGAATGAGATTCAAGGAGCAATGGCGGAGCGAGACAAGGCGTGTAAAGCGTACAGGGCGAGTTGTAGTGTGGTGAGGAGGGAACCGGATGGTGCGGCGATGGAATGTGAGGTGAGAGGAGATACCGAAGTGCTTAGGAAATTCAAAGTGCTTCGAAATCGGGTGAAAAGAATGGTTAGGGATGCGAAGAGGAAATTCTACGGCGAGGCGCTTTCGCAGGTAAAGGATCCAAAAGCGGCGTGGCAAAGATTGAGGCAGCTTGGGTTGCTTAAGGGCAGAAGGGAAGAGCAAGAGCTCGCGATACCGGTGGAAGAGTTAAACGACTTCTTCGCTGCGGCCAGCTCCCTGGTTCGTAACCGGGTGGCGGCTGTTCGGCCTCGAGAGTTTGATATTTCGCGGTTCTTTTGATGTGTAAACATCTATTACGGCGGTATGAGGGTAAATCTCGGGAAATGGGACGGAAATGTGAAGCCGGGTGTGACTAGTGCGCAGATTCGTGCGCAGCTACTTCAGCGCTTGCGGCCTAGGGTGGCATTACATTTTCTTGTCGCTGATGTCTATATAGTAAATCGCTATACAACCTACTAATAGCGCAGCTAGCATTGGTGACACACACAAGCCTAGTCACTTTCTTCTAGCTTACCCACGCGCTCCGTAAACAGCTAATACTTGTATCTCTGTCTAAATAATCTATATATACCATAATACCGTATACCGCACATCCCGTAAGGAACGCAACAAGCGACATTTTTCTTCGGCAGTATTTGCCGACGGTGTTTAAGTCTTTTATAGGCCCCGATAGCCAAGCGTGACTTTCAGCCAAGCGTCACGCGGTGGAGTCACTGACAAGGAAACTGTCCGAGGCCGCCTCTTCCGATCTTGATGAAACTTCGTAAATTTAAAGTTTATCGAAAAATAAGAGACAATTTTAGTTTAAGGGGGTGAAATGGACCCCTGAACTTTTACCCCCTTCGAGCTATCTCCGAAACGAAGCGAGATAGATGAAAACTTTCAATGTACGTTTTGTTTGGTTTTTTTAGTGTAATAAAATGTCCTGAAGAGATTTTTTTTAAAGCGCATTATTTAAAAAAAAATTTATCTAATTTTTCGATTTTCGGTTTGGTCATATGGACAAAAATGTAGGAAATTGTATTACAAATTCAACCATGTATGACAAAATATATTTCCCTCTTACACAGTTTTGCAAATTTCTACCTTTATGTCTGAGCGGGCTACCAATGGCAGTGACGGGATAGGTCGGGGGTTATTACTTCTATGTATTTTAATGCCACTTTTCTTTCATTTAATAAAGTCCAACTTTCTATAGCACATAATTATGGCAATAATGGTATTCCGTGAAAAAATTTTTCATACAAAGTTGTTTCTTACACCAAGCACACGTAATAACGGCAATATCGCTACATATGTGGCATCGTGGTTCCGAGTCCTGTGCATAACAAAATTCTACAGGATGTTCAAATTCAGGAGGTCTCGTGTCTACATATCCACTCTTGAACCACGAATATTTAATAAAGTTAGTAAACCGTGGTGAAGAAAACTGATTATGAGTAAGGGATTGAAGTTTTAGAATATTATCTCTCCAATGAAGGTTAATGTCGTAATTGAAAAGAGTTACAATATCTGGAAACCTCCTTACAAAATTCTTCCACATTCGAAAGCCGTATACGTCTAGCGGTTGAATTTATTCGGTGGTGCCTTCTGGAATCGTCATTAATATTATTGCCTTGTCTTCTGGTGTAGCTTCTCGAACACTTCGCTCACATTGTCCACTCCAAGAGTCCAGCAGTAAGACGCATGTATGTCCAGTGTTAGGGAAGTAGACTTCTTGCAGCCATATTTTCATGAGATCGGTTGTAAGTTTCCCAGATTTGGAAGCCATGAAGTATACAATTGACGGCCCAAACACGGTTTGTTGCACTCGTTCTCCCAATTGCCCACTAGCCTCTTTTAATACCACATAATGAGGCGACAGTAGTTTTCCATCAGCAGATATAGTGGGTTGTATAATATAGCTATGGGTTGTAGAAGATATTGATTGTACCACAGCTTCAATTTTTTTTGCCCCGATATAGCCAAAGTTCTGCCAGAATGTATTTCTAAATTAAATCCACTCTGATCAGAGTTAAATACATTTTCTGGTCCATATTGTGTAATGAGTGATTTCACTTGTTCTACGAAGGCTTGGCTTCGTAGTTTCAAACTTTCCTCACCCTGAACGTTTTTTCTCGTTACAAACTTTGTGATCTTTCGAGAGACAATTCTATATGCTTTCTTGAATGACTTCAACCATTTTTTATTTGCTTTAAAGCTTGGAAGAATCTCTACTTCTTTTGCTTGTAAAGCCCATCGTTTAAGGTCTACATCATGTACTATTATTTTCGATCTACTATCTTCTATAAATTTATCAAAAGTATATTGCGCTATGCGTATTAATTTATCATTTTGAGTACACCCCTCTCCTACTTGTGCAGCCCATCTTCGTAATTGCCTATCAGATTTGACTTTTCTAAACTGATGTTGAACTGCTGTTACGGTTCGACGTCTTTTCTTTCCACTGTTCTAGTAATCTATGGTACTTTTTTTATATTCAAAGCTGACCGCTTCTTCATCGGGTGTACAGGGACATGGTTCTGCACAGGTATACAGGTTTCTACGTGAGGAACATGCTCGACATCCGATTCCAGCCAGTCAGTATTAACAGCGTGCATTTCACTATCCTCGATTGAATCTTCAAATTCTAATTTATTTTCATGTTCGACTCGAAATGATGAATCCTCCATGCTACGTATAATAATATTTTGTAATAAATCTTTCAATTGCACTTCTGCACTATTCACTCGAGTTTCTCTTCCATCTGGTACATTAAAAACGGCCACCCCAATAAAGTTAACACATTGATCGGATTTATAATTGCCATAATAATAATATGAACTGCTGTGCACAATAGAAACTGAATATTCAGACTAAAAAACCTTCATTCGAGAGATAATATTCTAAAACTTCAATCCCTTACTCATAATCAGTTTTCTTTGCCACGGTTTGCTAACTTTATTAAATATTCGTGGTTCAAGAGTGGATATGCAGACACGAGACCTCCTGAATTTGAACATCCTGTAGAATTTTGTTATGCGCAGGACTCGGAACCACGATGCCACATATGTGGCGATATTGTCGTTATTACGTGTGCTTGGTGTAAGAAACAACTTTGTATGAAACATTTTTTCACGGAATACCATTATTGTCATAATTATGAGCCATAGAAAGTTGAACTTTATTAAATGAAAGAAAAGTGGCATTAAAATACATAGAAGTAATAACCCCCGACCTATCCCGTCACTGCCATTGGTAGCCTGCTCAGACATAAAAGTTAGAAATTTGCAAAACTCTGTAAGAGGGAAATATATTTTGTCATAAATACATGGTTGAATTTGTAATACAATTTCCTACATTTTTGTCCATATGACCAAACCGAAATTTCGAAAAATTAGATAAAATTTTTTTTTAATAATGCGTTTTTTCAAAATCTGTTTAGGGCATTTTATTACAAAAAACCAACAACAGACACTGAAATAACCAAACAAAACGTACATTGAAAGTTTTGATCTATCTCGCTTCGTTTCGGAGATAGTTCGAAGGGGGTGAAATTTCAGGGGTCCATTTCACCCCCTGAAACTAAAATTGGGCAGCTATAAAAACATAGGGGTCTCTTATTTTTCGATAAACTTTAAATTTACGAAGTTTCATCAAGATCGGAAGCGGCGGCCTCGGACGGTTTCCTTGTGAGTGACGTTACTCTGATGCCACAGTGAGGATCCGGAGTGCGAGTTTTTGCCACAACGGAATACTTGATCCTGATTGGTCTATTCGCCGACGGCTTACGGAATTTTTATTCGCGTCGGACACCGCCGTATGGTGGCGTTTCGTTCTTCCTAAGATGGCCGTCGTTACGTACCGAATGTCAAGATAACCGTGTAACGTAAACAAAGTATTTGTAAATAAAAGTTGTTTTAAGAGTGCAAGTGCAATAAACCCAATTCATAAGTGATAAATATCGGTATCAAAGATATCTTGTCAATTCTAGGAGAGTCAAAAATGCCGCTAGTGGAAGGAGAAGCGGTATTGAAAGCAGTTTGTATTTTCCTGCGGAATCAAAAGGAGAAAGGAAAATGCAGTGAAAATCGTCGCTTCCTGCATACAATCGTCACATGTAACAAGTGTTCCTCACGAAGTTGAAGTGAACATCTTACTGGTAAACAACAATAAAGAAGTAACGTGCAAGTGCAGCTGGGCCAGAGGAAGACGCAAACATGTTTTTGCAACGCTTCTGTACATAAATCAGTAGGGCAAATAGTACCATGTGACGATTGTACGCAAGAAGCGATGATTTTCACTGCATTTTGGTTTCTCTTTTTGATTCCGCAGGAAAATACAAACTTGCTTTCAATACCGCTTCTCCTTCCACTAGCGGAATTTTTGACTCTCCTAGAATTGATAAGATATCTTCGATACCGATATTCATCACTTATGAATTGGATTTATTGCACTTGCACTTTTAAAACTACTTTTATTTACAAATTCTCTGTTTATGTTACGTGGTTATGTTGACATTTATTTTGAAAAAAAAAAATCAAATTATTTTAAAAAATTTAATGAGAACCTTCGAGAGCAGTCACTGTCATATCCGGTTTCTATATTATGACCGGAGGGGAGCAACACCGCGCTTGAAGAGTCGGTGGCTCAATTGATAGAATGCGAAAGCATTCCCAGTTTCGAAGCATCTCGTATCCTGAAGATCGCAGGTTCAAATCCCGGTAGGGTGTGAAAAAAAAAGCGACACTACTAGGCGGGTGGCAGGCGGCGGCACTGCACGGGCACTCAGTGAAAAACCTCGGTAAAGTCACTGCGTGCAAAATCCTACTTTATCCTTTTGCAAAATCCTACTTTATCCACTTTGTATACTGCGTGATGCCACAGTGGTACCCCAGTGGACACGCACCAAGACATCACTGTGATGTTTCTCAAAGTCACTGCGTGGTCCCACAGTGCCACCACTGTGAAGCCACCTGGCTATCGGGGAGGTATGTGCACCGTTGGCAAATACTGCCGACGGTAAATGTCGCTTGTTGCGTTTCTTACGGGATACCGTACCCTATGTATATAATCGTGAATTTATGAGTTATGAATAATGGTAATTACTCACCATAATTCTCAAATCCACGACTTCGAGGTTAGACGCTTCGATCTCCCGAATTGATACCAACTCTACCGACTCTATACCGACTCGACTTCTACCTACCGGTAAAAGTTGCTCGAATACCGACCAAGCACGGCCGAAAGAAAATTTCAAGGTCCCTGTAACTGCGTGCGGTTCTGTGCGAGACATACAGTAATGCAGTACCCAGCTTATTCGGGTACGAGAGAAACAATTAACCGTTCAAGGTAGCCTGGCGGGTCCTCGCGGTCGACATTCTTGATCCGTGAGTGCGGCGCTCGGGAAAGCGTAAAGTTAGCAACGGTACCTTCGACCTTCGGACACGGACTCCGACAGCCCCAGCGTCATCGGCTGTTCCACCACTCTCCTCTAATTAGCTAATCAGGGTGGATAGCGTCGCCCACGCTATCCCCTCCGTTGATCGAAAAGTTGCTACGTTCCGAACTATGTAAGACGAAGCCAGGAGGCTTCCGGCGTCTTCTCTTGCCTTCTCTTAATTGTATCAGTCATCAACGCATCTTGTATCACTTGAATATATCCATATCAGTCTTATAGTGAGTGCAGTGTTCAGTTTATTCGTTACCTGTTTCCGCACCTTTGAAGCAGAGTGGTTTAACACTCCACGGCCACGACCCGCAATCTACAGACAACCTGGACCGGCTCAGTATGCAACAGCAGTGAATTAATCCACTCCGATTGAAGCTGCCAGTAAGTATTATTATTACAGAATTTTACTGTAAATATTAAATGCTGTACTGTGCGATGTTATTAGAGTATTTTGAGGTTACGAAATATTGCCATGACATATATACATATATATTATACAATTGATTTAATGAATAAATATTCCTTATTTTCACAGAAATGGGTAAAACAGCAGAATATCAACGAGAGTATAGAAAACGGAAACGTGAAGAAGAGTTGACAGCTGGGCGAGTGGAATCACGAAAGGCTGCTCGAACTAGTACCGAGCGATCACAAGATTGGAGAGCACGTATGGCTAATTCTGCTCTGGATTCTGTGCCATCCACAAGTCGATCAACTCAGGTTCCATAAATCGTAAGCCACGCTACGTTAAGACCTCCAGTATTAGGATTTAATATAGGACCGTCGACATCGACGGCCATTATCGGGAATTTCGTAGAAAATCCAAGTGAAGAAATTAATAATGAGAGAGATTACGTGGATTATTCTAAACACACTAAAGCCCACGCTGAGTTCAATAAGAAGTTCCTCGATACTAACTTCGGCGCAGTGTGCAGCATATGTGATCGGCTATGGTATGACACAAACATAAGAGCATCACCGCTATGTTCAAAGGATATCCTTGCAGTCGATTTTCCTGAAATAAACTTCGAAACAGCCCTCGCGTTTGTAGTACTTGCGACGCCTCCCTTCGTAAAAAGAAAAAAACACAAAACGAGTCTGCTAGTACTCGAGACACTGATGTGTAAACATCTAGTGAGCGAGATTTGATAGCTAAAATAAATCGGCTTATGATAGCTAAAAAAAATAAATAAGTGAGTCTGAGTAGAGCCGATCGACGAGGAGTTACTCCAACTCACTTACTGTACATGGCGAACACCACTTCCATACAACATTGTTCTGCCAGATATTTACACATCAATTACAAGTTAGAATGACTAATTGATATGTAAATATGTGGCAGAACAATGTTGTATGGAAGTAGTGTTTGCCATGTACAGTAAGTGAGTTGGAGTAACTCCTCGTCGATCGGCTCTACTCCGACTCACTTATTTATTTTTTTCTCTCTTGTTACGGAGGAGGAGCTGTCTAAGGCGATATTAGCGGCATCGCGTTGTTCCCCGGGGGCGGACGGCATTTCTATGAAACTAATAAATATTGCGCTTCCAGTCATTTTTCAACTGCTACTCCATCTGATTAATTTCTTGCTGCAGTCGTCGTCGTTTCCGGTGGTGTGGAAGCAGGCACTGATCAGGCCGATTCCGAAAAAGAAATCGCCTGTGAGTTCTTCGGACTATAGACCAATTTGGTTATTATGTTCATTGTTGAAGATTGTGGAGAAGATAGTGGCGGATCAACTGTGTATGTTTTTGGAGGGGGAAGATGCACTGGATCCTTATCAATCGGCGTACAGGAAAAATTATAGTACGCAGACGGCCTTACTCAGAATCGGGGAGTATGTTAGTGAGGGAATGGACAATCGGCAGCTGACCGGGATGGTGCTCTTTGACTTTTCAAAGGCATTTGATCGAGTGCAGCATGACATTCTGCTCCTCAAACTAGCTAATCTGCAGCTGTCGGATTCTGCGGTCGCTTGGTTTCGATCGTATCTAAGCGGGCGCACGCAGGCTGTATTGGGAGAGGGAGTCACGCGCTCGCGGTTTATTGAGAACTCCGCAGGAGTGCCGCAGGGCTCAGTGTTGGGACCGCTGCTTTTTTCCTTTCACATGTCGGACCTGAAGTATGCGCTTTCGAGTTGTAGCTATAATTTATATGCAGATGATCTGCAAATTTTTTGTAGGGAGACTCTTGTAAATATTGAGGAGATGGGTATTCGGTTGAACCGCGATATTCTCTTAATACGTATCTGGGCGGTGACGAACGGTCTGTTGCTGAATAGCGAGAAGACACACGCGATTTTGTTTGGGAGCGGATCTAGCGCTAGAAGGCTCGAAAAGGAAGATTTGCCGGAGCTCGTGAACGGGAGCGTAGTGGTGCCGTTCGAGCGCTCAGTCCAGGTCCTCGGTGTTATTCTCACAGATAATTTTCAGTGGCGAGAGCAGGCGATAGCGGTAGCGAAGGTGATCAACGCGTCGCTGTATCGGTTGAAAGTGTGTCGGAGCTTGCTGCCAAGCACAGCGAGAATTGCACTTGTTAGGGCTCTGGTCATTCCTGTTGTCGACTACTGTAGCGTGCTTCTCTTCGGGATTTCGAAGGAGGGCAACAATATTATTGAAGTCGCGTTCAACTCGTGTGTGAGGTTCATTTTTCATGTGGACAGGTTCAGCCACATTTCTCCCTACTATCACCGGTTGGGGTGGTTAAGGGTGGGGGAGAGGAGAGAGCTGAGCTTAATGTGTCAGGTTCACTCGGTATTGGCAGAGGGGAGGCCTTGGTACCTACGGGTGCTTTTTGAGTGGGCCGAGATGCGGGGTATGGTTGCGCGACAGGGTGGGAGGCGTAGGATGAAAATCGCTCGTTTTAGGACGGAGGTTAGGAGGAAAGCGTTCAACACGGCGGCGGCAACGGGCTGGAATGCTCTGCCAGCGGAGATGCTCGATGCCTCGAGGAGCGTGTTCAGGACGGTGTTATGGAAGATACTGGCGAGTGGTAGGCGTTTGGTGCCAGTGGCGTCGTAGTCTGTAGGAGAAACTCTTTGTTAAGTTTAATTTTATTTCTTTTTTTTTTTGTAAACTCTCTCTCTCTCTCTCTCTCTCTCTCTCTCTCTCTCTCTCTCTCTCTCTCTCTCTCGCTCTCTCGCTCTCTCGCTCTCTCGCTCTCTCGCTCTCTCGCTCTCTCGCTCTCTCGCTCTCTCGCTCTCTCGCTCTCTCGCTCTCTCGCTCTCTCGCTCTCTCGCTCTCTCGCTCTCTCGCTCTCTCGCTCTCTCGCTCTCTCGCTCTCTCGCTCCTCTCGCTCTCATCGCTCTCTCGCTCTCTCGCTCTCTCGCTCTCTCGCTCTCTCGCTCTCTCGCTCTCTCGCTCTCTCGCTCTCTCGCTCTCTCGCTCTCTCGCTCTCTCGCTCTCTCGCTCTCTCGCTCTCTCGCTCTCTCGCTCTCTCTCTCTCTCTCTCTCTCTCTCTCTCTCACTCTCTCTCTCTCTCTCTCTCTCTCTCTCTCTCTCTCTCTCTCCTCTCTCTCTCTCTCTCTCTCTCTCTCTCTCTCTCTCTCTCT
>OY783199.1:13276587-13435101 GCA_963678675.1 Xiphydria camelus | reverse complement strand
AATTCACTCGCCTTACATCCGTTGGTTGTGCCTCCTGCAAAACTGAATCTGGCCCTCGCCAAGGTTTCCATCACTGACCTGCCGCTCACTCTATCTGATTACCTCGATGTTCTGTCTGCACTTGACCGATCGGAGCTCAGTTTTTCCAATATTTCACCCACTAATGTCGAGAAGGTAGTAAAATCAATTAAACCTAATGCCACTGGAGCTGATGGCCTGAACCTACGCATGCTACGACCAGTATTGCATCTGGTAATAAACTTCCTTACCAACGTATTCAATCATTCCATCATGGACTCTTTCCCCACTACTTGGAAGAAAGCCATCATCTTCCTTTCCTCGGAAAGGTGCGGAGGTCGGTAGCGGTGTCGATTACGGCGACCGAGAAGCCAACGGAAACGTTTTACCGGGACGCGGTTCGGGAGATTAAGTCAAAGATCGACATTAAATAGCTCGGAATAGACGAGTCGGAGTTAGGGCCAGCAGCGGCCGGTGGTGTGATCATCCGGCTAAAAGGCGAAGGGGTGAAGGAGAAAGCGGCCGCGCTAGCTGAACGCATCAAGGAGGTCCTTCAGGGGAGGGTGCAGGTCGCAACGCCCACGCGGAAGGCACAAGTCCAGATCGTCGGCTTCGATGAGTCGGTTGACGCCGAGGAGGCCGCTCACGCGGTTGCGGAAGCGGCCGGGTGCCGGCCAGACGAGGTACAGGTTGGGGCCATCCGCGGCATCGGCAGGGGGCGTTACGCCGCCGGTGCGAGGTTGCCGCTAGTGTCGGCTGTCGAGGTCGTTCGCCTTCGAAAAATCGAGGTGGAGTGGACAATCGCAAGGGTATACCTGATGGAGAGGCGTCCGCTCCACTGCTTCCGATGCTGGAGTCCAGGGCACATGGTACCTGCGTGCAGAAGCCTGGTGGATCGCGCGGACGACTGTTTTAAGTGCGGAGAACCCGGTCACCAGGCGCGGACGTACACGAACCCGGTGAAGTGCGTGCTGTGCGCGGAAATTGGCGATGACGCGGGGCACCCGCTTGGCAGCAGCGTGTGTCGCGTGTTTGCCGCATTTGCGGCGGCCCGGATGCGGAGGCCCGATGACGATGACACTCGGGAACATGGCGAAGTGCGCGCAGATGAACCTCAATAGGTGCTCCGCGGCTCAGGACCTCTGCGTACAGTTCTTGCTCGAGGAGGCGGTGGACGTGGCTCTTATTTCCGAGCCCCATCGCATTCCTCCGGACTCTCCGGCGTGGCTGATGGACATCTCCGGCCTTGCGGTGATATTCTGGCGGACTCCTGCGATGCGCTCCCTGGTGCTTCGCTATAAAGGGCGAGGTTTCGTTATGGCGTCGCACGGTGCCGTAAGCATAGTGTCGGTGTACTTCCCTCCGAATGTGCTGCTCGCCGACTTCCAGGCGGCGTTAAACGAGTTGCGCTGGGCGATTCACACCTTTCCCAGTGACTCGCTTCTCATCGGCGGAGACTTTAACGCGCGATCCCGCGAGTGGGGATGCTCCGATACCACTGCGCGCGGGCGGGAACTTGCTGATTTTGCTGCGGAGCTTAACCTGCGGCTGGTGAACGTGGGCGATGTGCCGACCTGCGTGCGAGCTACCGGCTCTTCAGTCGTCGACCTGGTTTGGGCGTCGACGAACCTGCGGATTGGCGACTGGAGAGTGCGGGCGGAAGTGGAGTCCCTCTCGGACCACAGATATATTACGTACTTTATTGGCGGCGAGAGCGCGCGGGATCCTATCCAGGGTCGGCGGAGGCTGGGCCCGAGATGGAAGAAAGGGAGTCTAAACCTGGACCTCTTTCAAGCGGCGCTCTTCCTCAAGTTCTGGACTTCGCTGCGGCTGCGTGACGGTCCTACTGAGGAGGAAGACCTGAATGAGTATACGGAGCGGTTCACCCGTGCGATCCGTGAGGCTTGCGATACCGCCGCCACTCGTTTGACGGGTGCTTCACCTCGGCGAGCTTGCTATTGGTGGAGTGAGGAGATCGCCGTGCTTCATGCGTCGTGTGTCCGCGCTCGCCGACTCTGGAAACGGGCGAGAAGTAGGCGCCGTCGTACCGGGGCTGCGGAAGGTCTGCCTCCGCTTGAGGAGAGCTACAAGGCGGCTAGGAAGACGCTCAGCACGGCAATTCGAAATGCAAAAACCGCTGCGAGGAAGCAACTGGTTGACGAGCTGAACCCGGACTACTGGGGACGAGATTACCGCGTTGCCTTGAAGAAGCTCCGGGCTGCGTCCGCCGCTTACACGGAGACCTCGTCCTTGGAGACGGTCATAACGGAGTTGGAGAGGCTGTTCCCGGCTCCGCTCCCGTCGTGTATCCCGGTGGATTACCCGGAGGTGCCGGCCGGGCCGCTAGAGTCGGTCGGCGATGAGGAGGCGTTACTGGCCCTTACGAAGAGGCGCGGCAGATCGGGTGCCCCTGGCCCTGATAGGGTCAGAGCCGCCTGGCTCAAGTGCGCCAACGTGGAAGCCCTTCAGGTGCTGGCGCGCGTCTACAACGCGTGCCTGCAGCGTGGGATATTCCCGCTCCGGTGGAAAAAGGCGACAGTAGTACTGATTCCTAAGGAGGCCGATGCCGGAAATATAGTACGGCATTTCCGGCCGATTTGCCTCCTCGATGACGTTGGTAAGGGGCTCGAGCATGTCATAGTGCGGCGCTTGGTTCGCGCGCTCGCTTCGGTCCCTGGAAATGGCCTCGCCGCAGTGTCAGTACGGCTTTCGGGAGAGACGCTCGACGGTGGACGCGATGATCGTCGCCAGGGATTTCGTCGCATCGGCTAAGAGGAACCGGGAGTATACGGTGGCCGTCAAGCTGGACATCCGGAATGCTTTTAATTCGGTGCCGTTGAGCTCTATCATCGCGCAGCTCCGTGCAAAGGCCGTCCCGGAATATCTGACGCGTATCATCGAGAACTACCTCTCTGATCGCTGCGTGCAATTCGTCGAGGAAGATGGCAGGGTCCACGTTTTGCCGGTGCGGGCGGGCGTTCCGCAGGGTTCGCTTGTCGGGCCGGTCCTCTGGAACGTTGCGTTCGATTTCGTCTTGCAACAGCAACTGCACGCTGGGAGCTTAGTACTCGCATATGCGGATGACACGTTCATTTTGACGAAGGGCTACACACCGTGCGATGCCATTTCCCGAGCTGATGAACAAGTGCGGGCGGTCGTTGAGCGCATTGAGGCACTTGATTTGCGGATTGCGCCGGAGAAGACTTCGGCGATTGGATTCGGGCGTCTCAGGCGCACATGGAGGGGCCGGACGATCCGCATACAGGGGGTGCGGATCCCAATTGGCGAGTCGATCAGGTACCTCGGGGTGACGTTCGACCGTGCCCTGACTCTCTAACCACACTTCCTCGCTATCATCGAGAAGGCGCTCACCCTTAATGCCAAACCTCCTGGGTCCTGGGGAGGCAAGGAGGCGGTTATACGCGATGGTTGTGCACTCTATTTTGCTGTACGGCTCGCCAGTGTGGCACGAGCGGCTCGAAAATCAACGGGACTGCCGGGTAAAGATTTCTGGCGGTGCAGAGGCGGGTCGCGTTACGTGTCTCGCGTGCGTATCGGACAGTCTCGCTTGACGCTGCTCTCCTTTTGGCGCGACTACCGCCGATCCATCTTCTCGCGCATCAACTCGCGTGGCTGTACATGCTCCTCCGCGACTCATACCGGGATCCGGATGCCCCCGCTATTAATTGGCGGGCAGCACGCATGAAGCCTATGGATGCGACGCGTGTGAGGTGGAAGGCACTTCTCGACGACCGCATTGGTTAGCTTCTACGTCACGGAGCTCCTCACCGGGCAAGGCTGTTTCGGAGCGTACCTGTATAGAATCGGGCGCGAGAGGACGACGGAATGTCACCACTGCGGCGACGAGTACGACGATGCCACACATACGTTGGAATCATGCCCGGTGTGGGAGGTCCGGCACGAAAACCTGCACCTGCAAAACGTAAAGTGCAGTGCTGTAATGTTATGACAGTTCGCCATCTTGGCGTTGCCATGGACTCGTCCTCCGCGGCCGTCATGCTGCGCGCAGCGACTTTCAGGACTTCTGCCCTATATGCTGCCCACAGTAACAAGATGGGTTTATAGTGACTTCGGCTAGCCGCGGGGGGTTAGTTAACTCTGCCTCTGGGCTTAGCTCTACTGGCACCGGGCTCAGAGGGCGCTGGGCACTTTGCTCGGCTCCCCCTTTTTCTTTTGGTCTGTCTGCGGGCCTTTACCTTGTTTTGGATATTTTTCCTTTTCACATTTTACACGCGCGCCTGGTCACGTCTGGCTTCCTTTACTCACCCCTTCCTGTTATATTCGGGATTGTTTGGTTTAGTTTCTTTTGTTTAGTTTCCCCCTTAAACATCTACCCCCAATCTATTTCTTTGTTTATTTGACCATGGGCCACCACACAGTATTATTTCGTTTAGTTTTTCATATAAGCCAGGGTGCCGGGTGGCGTGCTGTATGGTTGATTTTTATTTCCGTTTCTTCCCTTTGTTTTACATTACGATTATGTTTGTTCTTTCTTTTTATTTCTACCCTCGGCTCAGGGTTGACTGAGCCGCTGGTGCCAGCTCTCTGTTTGCGGCTGTTGCCGTTTTTTGGTATACCTAAGCTCCGCCCCCCTGCCGGGACGGATGCTTTCCCTGTGGGGTGAGGGTTGATGGTTTATCCCCCCTCCCCCTCCATCTGAGTCGTGAGCACGAATGAGCAGAGGGCGACACAGCCCATATCCTGGGGGGGGGGGTCCTGAAGTTTGGTGGCTTCCCATGGTCTCCCGGGACTCTCCTGTAAGGATTTAGGTGAAAGCGGGGTTTAGTTGGTAGAGGGGGACTTGCACCCTTAGAGCCCCTGAGTCCAACACTCCCCCGGGTCTTGCTCAACCCGCGGGGCGGAATTTAAAGCTTCCCCGCTAAAAAAAAAGGAATTTAGGAGTAATCTTGGATTCGAAACTGAATTTCCATAAACATATCGCCCACGTCACGTCTAAGGTCAATGGTGTTTACTACTAGCTGCAGCAGCTTCGTGATTACACCGACGTCAACCTACTAGAGCGAAGGCTCGTGTATACCCCCCTTCCCCCCCCCCCGTGAGAATTTCTGACTCACATATTTTTTTGTTGGTATTGCCATGTAGTTTAAGGTTTTAGTTGTTTGCCTCTTGTCAATTACAGCATATCCCGGAAAAATGTGGAAAACCACAGTGTTCCGTCGCACTGAGCGACGGAATTCGGAAGGTCGATTCATACCCCTTAATAGCGTCTGTAGATCACAAGTTCCAAGTTCTAGAAATTCTATTGACATCAAAATAGAACAAACAATCAATTGATATGCCAAATGCACCGGCGGCATAGTGGGTTACAGCAGAAATTTCTGGGCATATTCACGATGGTGTATTACAAGGCATGAACGTGCTAAATATGTAGAATTGGCATTTGAAAAAGCAAGTATGTTACATACATCAGATTCCTCTCACCGAGACATGCAAATAGGAGAAATGAAACAAAGTGAGCAAAGTGTCTTGAAAGTAATTGAAGCTATTGAGTAATATATCAATCCATTTCAAGTTGACGACAAGGATACTATGTTCTGTTTATCATCTGGAAGGCCTGCACCTGAATCGGTGGAAGAAGATTTACTCAATGTAGATATTCTGGGGAAAGCTGCCTATAACACTTTCCTACAAGACAGATTTATTTTAAAGAATAAAAAATTTCATGAACTACTGAAGAGACAAAAGCTTAAAACTTTTAAGAGTATTCAAGAGAAGATAATTGTTACGTCCTCTCAAAACAGATTAGTTGAGATAAGAGCAGAAAGAAATATTTTTGTTCGAGATTTGCTCCTGTCCCAGGAACGTCAAATTAGCCTAGAGATGCTGTTATCCTATCCATTAGGACCAGTACCATGGGCATTAGCAACTGCTGATGGGTGTCCTACAAAAACAGACAAGACCAAACTACTCCATGCTTTGGAGATCAAGGGTGCGGTAAATGAACCTCCTAAGGTTGAAGAATGCATTTATATGATTGATAGCATGGCTTACTTTCAAGCTCTCAGTAATATTCCAGAAACCTTTGGTGAGCTCGCCGAGATAGTCTTAAGCCGCTTTCCTAAATGCAAGAGGATAGATTTCGTGACGGATACTTACGCAGATGTATCTATTAAAAACATTGAGGGACTAAGAAGAGGCCGTGGAGATACCTAAGACCAAGATTCCTCGAGATTGGAAAAAATTCCTCAGTAATGGCAAAAACAAGGAACAACTTGTCAACCTTCTACATAATGAATGGAAACAAGACATATATGCCCACTATTTTCATGGTAGAAATCTTTACTCATCACATAATGATCGGTGCATGTTGTTTACTAGCGAAGACGGTTCAACTGTGAATTATACGATACAAGAAGAGCTATGCTCTTCACAAGAGGAGGCGGATACTAAAATTACATTACATTGTTTCCATGCTTCTCAATCCTGTCAAGACAATAGGGAACTTGCATAAAATTTTATTTTGTATGAAACACAGCAAACATAATAGTTAAAGTTATTCAAAACACAGTACCAATAGTAAAAACTTGATAAAAAAAACTTCTACCCCAAAAACATTACTTTAAAAGTAGCATGGCCACGTCTCCCCAGTGAAACTCCGCGCTATGGGCGGCACTAGTTACCATGTATAGTGACGTCACTGTACATGGTAACGGTCCGCCTGCAGGCCTTCTAGTATATCTATATCTAGGATAGTGACGTCACGGCACGGCGTGCCGCTCGACCGGCTGTTTCAAGTGGGCGGGATTTATCGCAAACTTTATTAATTTCTTACGGCTTAATTTCGCGTCAGAAAAAAAAATAAAAAAACACGTCCCACATTTTTTTACATGTTCAATCCATTTATGATGTTAAAAAAATATGTGCAAGTCCCCTATTTGACTATCAGAATTAGATCACCAGACACAGATGTTTTTATGTTGTTGCTAAATTACGCCAACGAAATTGAAAACGTGTTACTGTTTGATACAGGAACTAGAAACAAACGAAGGGTCATTAATGACGCCATCATTTCTCGGGATTTAGGTGTAGCAACGAGCCATGCTATGTTGAATATGTATGCATTATCCGGATGCGACACTACCAGTTCATTTGTTCGTCATGGAAAGTTGTCAGTAAAATCTAAATTGGAAGTTTTCGAAATTCGTGCTTATTCTTAGATCATTAGGATCATCACTTACAATTACAAACATGTTACAGATAGGCCTAGAGGAATTCGTCTGTTGCTTGTACAGTGATAAGGGATACACAGATATAAATAAGCTACGGTACGATTTGTTCACACAGAAATACTCTCCCACAATGACATTTGCATTGCCAAATACACAAGGTGTCGAATTGAGTCTACTACCTCATTGTAAAGCTTCACTTGAAAAGCACATCAGTCGTGCAAACTAGTAATGCTATATATGGAACAATGCACATGTCGCTAAATCCATACTACCATCTCCAGTTGGACATGGCTGGAAGTTGGAGAATGGACAACTGAAGTTTGATTGGATTAAAGGGGATCCGTTGCCGTACGAATTAACCGACGTTATGGAAAGCTTTCATCCAGATGAGTTTGAAGATGGAGATGATCCAGAAGTAGTTAACTTAGCCGATATAGTACATGAGGATGAAGAAGGAGACTGCTGATTACAGATGCTGTTATCAAATGAAATACTCTTATTTGATTTTGAAGTTGAAAGTCAATTTTCATTATTATAACTAGAATGTTTTCGTTTATATTCACATAATGAGAATTTTGTGTTAAGGCTCATACATTTACAATAAAAAATGGAAGAATATATAACTAAAAACTCAGGGAAGAATTCCTGCACAAAATATTATTTATAAACATACCTTCTTCAATGAAAAATTTAAATGAAATGAGAATGAATTGAAAAAGAGTCATTTTCTCCGTGTTTTCGTGGTTTTTCATGTTTTTTCGGGATATGCTGTAATTGACAAGAGGCAAACAACTAAAACCTTAAACTAGATGTCAACACCAACAAAAAAATATGTGAGTCAGAAATTCCCACGGAGGGGGAGGGTTTCATATTGGTAGCCCATGGTCTATACGGTGTCACCTAGTTGCTGCATTAGCGTTGCCACATGTCTATTACTGCTCAGCTGCTGTTACAGGTATTGGGGTCGTCAATGACCTCAAACTCTAAAGACTGGTTAACAAGGTGATCAGATACATTTTTGGGCTGTCGGACAACGTTTCCATCTCCTCTTACCGGCGACAGCTAGGCTGGCTTACCGTGAATGATGCCAGGAAGTACTCACTTGCCTGTCTGACATACTCCTCTCTTTCCATGAATTCTCCGACATTTCTTACTGACCTACTACTGACGCATACTACAAATCGCCCTCTGCGAAGCATTCAATCACAGCAACTGGTGATACCTAGCCACCGTAATGAGGCATATAAACTGTGATGTGGAGAATCGCTCCGCGTACAAAAAAGGGTGCAATCGGCCCCTTCGAGATAACGCTTGCGAATCGGCCATCGAAAGGGCCGTGCGAAGCGTCGCGAGCGCGATCGCGGCGAAGACGCGAATACGGCCGGTCCCGGGGAGAGCGCGCGTTCCGGTACCGTACCGGCGAGTTAGTTCCGCTCGAGTCACAATACGAGCACGATCGCTGACCGAGTTTAGCGAGCCTGCGAGAGAGAGTGTCGAGTTTAGTGACAGAAGTGGTCGAGAGCGAGTCGAGGGAGAAACGGAGCGTCTCCAAGGAGTCATCGTGGTCAGCCCCGATTCAGAGAGGATCCTTCGCCAAAACCGGAAGGATCAGAGGTGTCGTGAGGGACCGCCAATCGGACGACCAAGGAGGGCGACGAGGGGGCCATTGAAAACCTCGACGCCACCGGTACGCTCCTCCTTTCCCGAACGTTCGACCTCCGACCCGCCGTGGGCTTCCGTCGAGCCGGCGCGCACCTGTTCGCCGTGTTCGCGCCCGTTTCCGTCTCGCGCTCGCCGTCCGAGAGCGTACGTTTTCGTCTCGCGCTCGCCGTCTGAGAGAGCGCCCGTTTTCGCCTCGCGCTCGCCGTCCGAGAGAGTGCACGTTTTCGTCTCGCGCTCGCCGTCCGAGAGAGCGCACGTTTTCGTCTCGCGCTCGCCGTCCGAGAGAGCGCACGTTTTCGTCTCGCGCTCGCCGTCTGAGAGAGAGAGCGCCCGTTTTCGTCTCGCGCTCGCCGTCTGAGAGAGAGAGCGCCCGTTTACGTCTCGCGCTCGCCGTCTGAGAGAGCGCTCGTTTTCGTCTCGCGCTCGCCGTCCGAGAGCGCACGTTTTCGTCAGCGCCTCCGCGCCGATAGCGCACCGTTAGCGCCTTTCGTCTCGTCGACGCATCGAGCGGTGTCCGCGACGTTGTGCGGCACCACTCCGCTTTCTTCGTTTGCGACCGCGAGCGTCGCCCGGGGACCTCCGTTTCGTCCCCGGTGGAATAAACGATTCCTCTTTGTTTTAGCGAGTTAGCATTTTGTTTCTTTCGCGAACCCGTTCGCGAATCCGTCCTCCCGGGTCCCAGCCCGCGCACCTCGAACCGCCCCTCTACCATCTGCTAGAGGTAGCCGAGCCCGACGGAGATCGGACCGTTTCCGATCCCCCGGTTCTCGTCCGTTTTCAGGGACCGCGTTCGTTTCCCTGAGTGGCGGGATCGTGACCCGCCTGGCGCCCATCGTTCCGTCGTCGTGCGCGCGGCATCGTAGCCGCTTGATAGTGGCGTAGCGGATGGCACCGAGGGCCCTCACCGAAACGCTACGTCATAAAACATGCTTTTGCAGTTTCTGCACCTTACTTGTGGAACTCTATTCCGGAGGATATAAAACTGTCACCTTCGAACTCGACTTTTAAAACCCAGCTAAAAACGTACTTGTTAAACCAGGAGAATTTGGTTGACTCTGCTCTGATTTTACTGCACATCCACATGCTTTTCTGCTACTCTGTATTACTCATCGACACTGTTTTGTCCATCGACATTCGAGCCATTTACTTGGGTGGCAGGTCTAATTGGTTATTTTATATAATGGTAATTCTATACTATATTTTATCGCATACTATGGTGAGGGAGCCTAACCTTCTTTTTTATTCCTATTCACTTAAGTTTTCTCGTTTTAATGTTTTAATGCTTTATGCTTAGCTATGCTTTTAATTGTAATCCTTCCATGCTCGATCTCGTGAAGCGTATTATTTAATCCAAGGTAGATCGAATTGGTGGTTGTAACCGCTATCATCTCATACTAGATTATATCGTATATTATGGTGAGGGAGCCTAACTCATTATTTAATCCTATTCTCTTGAGCTTGCTCGTTCTAATGTTTAATGCTTAGTTATGATTTCAGTTGTAATCCTTCCATCCTCTATCTCGTGAAGCGTATCATTTAATCCTAGGCAGGTCTAGTTGGTGGTCGTAACCGCTATCATTTTATCATTTTATATTACATCATATCGTATACTCTGGTGAGGGAACCTAACTTATTATTTAATCCGATTCTCTTAAGCTTGCTCGTTCTAATATTTAAGACATAACTATAATTTTAGTCGTATTCCTTCCATACTTACTATCGTGAAGCGTATTATTTAAACCTACTCTATCAAGCTTGCTCGTTCCAATGCCTAATTGCAAACTATAATTTTATTTTTATTTTTATATGTATTCCTACCATGCTTGCTCCCGTAGCTCACTACAAACATTTGTTTAACCCTGAACAATAAATGTTTTTATCAATCAACAATCAATCAATAATCAATCAATCTCTCTGAAAAACTCCTTCTCGTGGTCTACCGTGTGTGCGGGGTGTGTGTTGTGCATTGTGTCGGTTGGCTTGGTGCTTTGACTGGCCGTCGCCTCATTGTCGACCTTAGAGGATTATCCCATCACGACGGGCAGTCGCTTGCTTTCTGGCGGTGGAAGCCATTTGCATTCGCAACTGCCATCGGCCCCTGCCTGCCCGACGACTTGGCCATACTCGACTCTGACACACAAATCTACACATCATGACACGCAAGCGTGGACTCTGTAGCAAATTCCTTACCGCGGATAAGGGGGAACTGCACTGTCTAGGAAAATGCAACAATTTCTTTCATCTTTCATGTGCGGAGGCCAAGGCAGGCCGAAACATCGACCCTGCCTCCTTCAAATGCGGTAGGTGCAGGGTACTACACCCGCATACTTCGGCATTACTGGCCGCGGACAACCAGGCCCATTCGTCGCCGGCAACCGCTGCCCTCAACCCTTCCCCCGCGCCACCTACATCCTCGCGTTTAGACTCGGACTCGACACTTTCTCCGCCGGTAGACTCGCTCTGGAACATTAGGTGCCCATACACACAGAGGTCGAACTGTCGGTTTGGAACGGCGCGGTTCGAACCGGCAGTTTTACCTTTCAGTTAGTGGGCGCGCGACGCGCCAGATCGAACCGTCAGGCTGACCCGTCAGTCCAGACCGACGGGAAAAACTGCCGCCGTCCACTAACATGCGTTTTAGCACGACAGACGGAACGTCGGTTCGTACCGCTTAATATCATCCTAATCTAACCGAAAGCGCTATTTAGGCCCTATTTATAAAGCCTTAATTCTTTAAAAAATAGTAAAATAAATTATTAAATCTTCCAACATTTTTTTTTTCATCTGTCACGTTTTGTGTCCAACTTGAACGTAATTTTTCTGTTGATTAGTATTATAACTAAAATTAGTCAAAGTTATAAAAAACCGAGGTTTAATTGCTATTTTCAACGATTTCATTCTATACGAGATTGAGATTATCTCTCTGACGCATGAACTCACGTCGCGTTATCCTTGTCGCACTTGCGGGAAACGCTAAACTCGAGCTTCTCGACTCCGAAACGAAGCAATACTCAATTATTTTGGTAAACTAATAATTTTGAAAATTATGTTTATATCAAGTGAGTAATTAAAAAAGGAGTACATTGAATTTTCTACGAAAAAAACCTTTTTCGCTATTAAAACGTGTAAATGCACTTTTGATGCTCTGGCGTAAAACCGAAAAAATTGACAAATTTTTGTTCCTGATGATTGCAATATTTCATTACTTTTAAAACAAAACAAAAATCATCGAAAAATACCAATTTTTAGTGAAGTTAGAGGCATTTGTTTACAAGAGCGCGCGGGCGCTACGGCGCGTATTTATATATAAAATTCAATATCTCGAGAACTATTCATCGTAACAAAATGAGATAAAAACCAATCGTTTCGTCTTGAATTTCTCTAAATTTTTTCCGGAGCATATCTCGATAGCTTGTCAATAGTTTTCGAGATATTTAAAGAAAAAGCCGTACAAAAAATACATTTTTATTAAAAATAAAAAAGCAAACTTTGGCTTTATGTCACATTTGTTCTATATATTTTTCCGAGTATTTTAAAAAAAGAAGAATTAAAATCGTACACTTATAAAGTACAAGCGCAACAAAATCGATTTTCTCAGCCCGTCTACTGTCGGTCGACACTACGGGTCGATCTGCAGTTTTGCGGCCGGCCGGCCTGTCAGTTTTACCCGCGGGTTTCTATTCTGCGTTAGTGGACGACGACGGTTAAAACCGACGGATCGACCCGACGGTTCGAACTGCCGTTCCAAACCGACAGTTCGACCTCTGTGTGTATGGGCACCTAATGCCTCGCTTCTCGCCTCCTTATGTGCTAAAACTGACAGCATCCTAAGGTTGACAATGAGGCGACGCACATACGTAGATTTCACAGATTTAGGCGGTCAAAAATATTTTTTTTAATATTCCAGTTCTATGTTGGTAGGTATGATATAAAATAAAAAAAGAACTATTTTTTTACTGTGATTATTTCATTAATATCAAGATTTTTACACAAAAAATAATATGCAGTAAGGATTTTAAGGGCAACTTTGTAAAATAACGTAATACGGCTATAGAACGCAATAAACATAACGTGATCTAATCATCATCACAAGATTAAATAATGATGTCATCCTCACTTTCAGATCATTCCTCTAATAGCGCTTTATTTGGTGCGGCCGACATCAGAAGCTCTATTGTTTCATGTAGGAATGCTTTGTGTGAGGGTTTTTTTATTTGTCTCATACAGCTAATGAGAGGGTCTGAACTTAATAAAAGCCCCTATGATATATATCTAAATTACATTCTTCCCTAGAAAACTTTCTAGCAAAGTTAAGCCGGTATGACTGGAAATGTTTATTCCGGGCTTCTGCAGCCTCTTCCGATAGTTAGCCAATAGGAAGTAAAGATTTTTGTATGATTTGCCCACCATGCAGCAATATTTTATGCATGGTCGGGCTCATTGGATGCCATCCGTACAGATGCACATACAATTTCGCAGTATCAAATGCATATTGGTCATATTTTGTGACATTAATTTCGTGACCACTCGAAATCGTTTCCAATATAACTTTAAACCTGTAGATCAGTTCGAAGCTAATTCCTGTAATCTCAGATGCCAGTTCCGGATTTTCGAAGAATCTTCGGCTCGTGTTGCCATCATTGGTATTACCACAGTTGGCCTTTGGTATGTCAATGAGTAGTCCGGTTTCAATGCGAAATCTCTCTTGGATTTCGGACTTCCGTTGCGCTTCCAATGCCTTTTCGGCTTCGGTTTTCCTCTCTCTGTATTTCTTCACAGGTAATTTGTACGCTAGATGGATTATGCTTTCAAAAATTCGAATTCTAGCATGCAATACTGACAAGCCGAATTCTAGAGCTCGGGGGCTTACTTCAGTCCTCTTGCTCAAATCATTGAAATCCTTAGAGGTAGCGCCACAAATGTAGCACTTAGAGGTTGATTTCGTGTCCATATATAGCAGCGTTGCATATCTTTCCATCAACCATTGTCAATTTTAATACATGCCCAAATTCAAACTCCTTGTCTTGTAAAGTTAATTTCGTATTATTTAGTAACTTTGCTGAATCCTGCACATAACCTATCTCGTCCTTCGTCACATCAGTAGATTCTTTCAAATAGCGAAATCTGATAGGCCGGCAAAATCGCGACGAGGATGGTGTTGGATTTTGCCAAACTATTTTATTGCCTTCTTTTCCACAAACAATGCGTAACGGCACAAAAGAGCTTAAGAAAACGTTTCCATCAGAGTCGGTATCATTATTAAAACTGTTTAAACTTGGATTGCTGAGAGCCGTCACAACCCCACTTACAAATTATCATTAGTGATTTCCTTTCTGTTTCATCAAGCGTAATTAGCATCTCTTCTAGGAATACTGATAAGCGTGTCACAGTGACGTCCATTAGGCATTGTAAATCGCTCTCTACACTGGTCGCTGTAACCCTTAGGGATTCTTTCGGCGGATAACATTCTTGTTTCGCCTTTATTAAAATATCGTAGCAAGGATAATGTCTCGTGTTCGTTGCCCTTATTATTTCGTATTGTCGTCTAGTAAGATCAGCGTCCACGAACATCAGGAGTGCTTGCAAAGGCGTCAGAGGAGATATCACTTCGTCATCGGTTACTTTAGAATAGGCTTTTCTATATTTACTTGCGCGTCTTGGCGAACTTGTGATTTCTTGAAGAACTTTTGAGGCATCCCTATGCCCACTAGTTTGTAAAACCGATTGTGCAGCGTGGACAATAACATCATGGTCTAAGGTGGCACGGACGTCTTCAGTTTTCCTTCTTTTGCTTCGCTCACTTAGATCTCGAAAAGATTTAGGCGGTCGACCTTGTGGTAAGGGCGATTGAATTGGAATCTCGAAAGTCCTGTCTAACCAAGGTTGGTTGTTTTTTAGAAAAACTTCTTCATGCTTATTAGATTTCAACCATCTTTGCTTAATTTGTGATTTCACATATGAAAATCTTTGCTTCAAACACTTAATAGCATCTTCAGTGCCTCCATGACGAATTAAAAGATGGCTTTCATAAAAATCTAGTTTTTCACTTAAACTTGGAAAATTTTGTTTTTGTATTTGGTCAAACAAATATTTCCGAGTCACGACTTTAGTACCTGAGGTACTAGAGAGACCTAAAACAAAAAGAAAATTGATTTAATATAAAAAAGAACAAAAATTAATTTTGCTCAATTTTGACTCTAAAATTTCATATTATCTTAATTTGGAAAAACGCGTGTTTCCGCGGCTAATTCTTTTAGTGATACACAGTTAAATATGTTAAAAATAGAACGCCAATAAAATTATTACAGGGAGGGACACTGAAATAAGTTAAAGACCCTTTTGCAATAAATAAATACAAAAAACGAAAATAATTACTATTACAAAACATTAGTCCTTACCTGAATTATCGCAATCCATCACAATTTTTTATTAATAATTACTTTGAACATAAATATACACTTTAGAAAAGTAGTAACTTTGGGAGCGCCGAGAACAAGTACGTACACGTTAAGCGACTATCGAATTCTGACTAACTGAGTGTCCACTCTGGCGCATCAATACGGGGTGGAGGGGGTATAATATTATTGCTGGAACTGTATACTACCACCGGTGGACGTGGATTTGTCATTCTTTTGTTTAAAAATAGCTTTTGACCGCCTAAATCTATAAAATCTACGTATGTGCGACGGCCAGTCAAAGCACCAAGCCAACCGACACAGTGCACGACACACACCTCGCACACACGGTAGACCACGAGGAGTTTTTCAGAGAGATTGATTGATTGTTGATTGATTGTTAATTGATAAAAACATTTATTGTTCCGGGTTAAACAAATGCTTGTAGTGGGCTACGGGAACAAGCATGGTAGAAATACATATAAAAATAAAAATAAAATCATAGTTAAGCAATTAGGCATTGAAACGAGCAAGCTTGATAGAGTAGATTTAAATAATACGCTTCACGATAATAAGTATGGAAGGAGTACGACTAAAATTATGGTTATGTCTTAAACATTAGAACGAGCAAGCTTAAGAGAATAGGATTAAATAATAAGTTAGGTTCCCTCACCAGAGTATACGATATGATGTAATATAAAATGATAAAATGATAGCGGTTACGACCACCAACTAGACATGCCTAGGATTAAATGATACGCTTCACGAGATAGAGGATGGAAGGATTACAACTGAAATCATAACTAAGTATTAAACATTAGAATAGATATCACGAACTACACTCGGAAACCACCAAAACAAGACTGTGTAAAAAGTGGATATATCCGGTTTTTTGCACGCGAGCTCTTCAATCAGGGGGTGTTCCTAAATATCATCTACAAACGGAAGGAGGTAATTCTTTGGCTTATTTCATGACTAAAAGTTCATATAAACATAGGTCCGTAAAAGTTTCGTTGCTGATCTACAGGGTGTTGAAATTTCAAAATTTGTTTAGTTTTTTTTATAGCTCATGCAGTTTTTAAGATATTTAGCTCAAATTTGGAATGTAGGTTATGCTGTAGGGCTTATATCATTGGGCATGTCAAATGGTTGTAAGAATCTACAGGGGGTTATTTTTTCAGGGGTCGTACCCCCTTTTCTCCCCCTGAATTTTTTTGCAATGCGCCTCTGGTAGATTCTAAAATACAAAATAAAAGTTCTGTTTTGTTTACAAACTTTTTGGTCTCTTGTAGTTTTTTCGTATCTGCTACCGTTATCGAGAAAAAACCGTAAGAAATACTCCAGAAATGTTCCAAAGAGTACGGGAATCAATGAGAAGAAGAGTGGAGGCATGTGTAAGGGTTGGAGGAGGTCACTTTCAGCAGTTTTTGTAATGTTGTTTTGTTACCTATGTTTATTATTCAGGGTTTTCTTATTGTAGTAAATCATTGCTACAAAAACCGCGTTATCCCAGCTTTAATTTTTAAAAAATGTTTAATTTAATCTAGCGAATTACAGAAAATCGTTTTTTATTTTTTTTCTCGATAATGGTGGCAGATACGAAAAAACTACTAGACCAAAAAGTTTGTAAACAAAACAGAAAATTTATTTTGTATTATAGGAAACGCTGATTTTGTCTTGTGAGGCGAAAATGCCCAGGATAGCTTATGATAGCTTGGTCCGTACCGTCCCGCCCCGTCCGCAGCTGCTTTAGTCGTAATTTGCTTTATTTCGAGTAATCTTATGTCTTGATAATGTTCACGAGCGGCCAGTGGCCGACCTGTCTAGAATGATGTGTTTGATAGATAGTCTAAAATATGATCTTCTAGTCTCGCCAGAGATCTCCTCGTTTTTCTTTCTTTCTGCTAACCTACCTATATCCCGCTTTTCTTTGCCTGCCTGAGTCCCGATTTCCCGCTTCGGAACAAGCGTCTCCAAAGGAGCCCAACGTCAAGTTCCCCCACGATAACCTGTAACCTAGAATCGGCTACGGAGAGTCAGTCCTGGATAGTACTTCTTGGCTGTTTTTCCCTTTCTTTTTTTTTTGCTTTTGCCCTCCTAGCGTTACTAGCGGAGGAAGGGTTGAGTTCTCCACTCGACCGGCATCGATAGATGCCTGGCGTTCAACGCAGTCTTCTAGACCTTTTAGCTGTTTTTTTTCTTTTTTCCCCTTTCTGTCGCGGCTTTAAAGTCAGGAGCTTTTAGTCATATGGTAGACCCCCCCCCTCAATTTACTCGGTGCATCCTGTAACAAGATAATAAAATAAGATTGCGAGAGAGGGGGGGAGAGCTAGAAAAAAAACGGGCTAGAGCGATCAGATGGTCAGCCGTTACGATCGAGTTCGGAAGTCTCGACAATCGCTTTGATACCGAGGACTTACCGCTGCCGCATCCCCGAGATATTCAACCTGATATGACTTGCACCCCTCCAATGACGCACGAGATTTAGAGACCGATCGCCTCGTCCTAAGCCATTCAACTGGGGTTTTTTCCCAACAGCACTCATTGCATCCAGCGGAGGACAACGAGGATCAGTGCGAGACCTGGAGGACACTCGCAACATTCCCAGCATCGAACATGAACTGCACATCGCCCCCTCTCTTTCCCATCACCGCGTTAAGGTTATCGCACACTAGAGCGGCGCGGCGCGTCGCGTAGCGTCGCGATGTGGCGATGCCCGGCGATTCTTATCTGAATGTCCGTAAATTTTTCGTCACGGCTCGGTGACGCTCCGCGATGGATAGTGGCATCGCCCACTTTTCCGGCGGCAACTGACAGATTCGGACTTGAATATCCGTAAATTTTATAAAATATATTACAATCAGACGGTATCTAGCAGTGCAACAAGATGTACAACGGCAGCAGTAGTTCTAATGAGGAAATTGCTTTTATGGTAGCATTGATGTCAGAAAGAAATAGAAAGAAGAGAATGTGGATCCATCCTATCAATAAAAAACGCGCCAATCTTGAAGAATTTGCCCGTCTGATCGCGAGATTAACCACGAGGTATTTCGATCACGATGATAGTGAGTGGTAAGAACCGATATTCCGAATTTCGTCTATTCTGCGACGGACAAAGATTCTAGTCTTTATGACCGTCCCGTCGCGACGCATCGTTTGACGCCAAGGATTCGAAGGGAAGAATCCCCGTCAGTGACGCGACGCGCCACACCGCTCTAGTGAGCGGTAGTACATTTATTTGTATGTATTTTATCCAGTCGGTATTTTGACGCGACGCGCCGCACTGGGCAAGTGAACGGTAGGAACCCGTCCCTGACGCGACCTGACACGCCGCTCAAGTGAGCGGTAGTACATTTATTTGTATGTATTTTATCCAGTCGGTATTTTGACGCGACTCCCAAGTGTGCGGTAACCTTTAGGGTCATTAGTAGCGCTAGAGCGGTCATATGAATTGAATAAATCGTTTAGGGTGACGCGTAGTCTACGTCGTGTAATTGGACGGGAATAGCCCTCGTCGCTTACCTCCGGTTTCTCTCAATTGGCGCCTGAACAAAAAGAAATTTCAAAGTATTGTCCATCACTGGCCACTACTTTTGCCCATCTTTCTGGCAGCATTTAAATTCCCAGTCGGAAAAACGATACGTCATTTGACGCTATCCAAGAATCGATCCATTTTTTGACATCTTCATAAGAATGGAAGCGCTGCTCAGCCAGGCCATGTGCCATCGAACGGAATAGGTAATAATCGGAAGGGGCTATATCCGGTGAATACGGCGGGTGGAGTAGGACTTCCCATTTAAGCGTTTCCAAATAAGTTTTCACTGGTCTTGTCATATGTGGCGGTGCGTTGTCGTGTAACAATATCACCTTATCGTGTCTCTGTTCGTATAACAGCCGTTTTTCCTTCAGGGCTTGGCTCAAATGCATCAATTGCATTCGATAATGATCTCCTGTTATGGTTTCTTTCAGTTTGAGCAGTTCATAATAAATTACACCCTGTTGATCCCACCAAATGCACAGAAGAAGCTTCGAACCATGGATATTTGGCTTTACAGATGATGTTAATGCATGACCGGGCTTACCCCACGATCTTTTACGCTTAGGGTTATCGTACTGTATCCATTTTTCATCGCCAGTCATGATACGATGCAACAAACCTTTTCTTTTCTGCCTTTGAAGCAGTAGTTCACACGTGAGAAAACGCCATTCGATGCCTCTCGGCTTCAATTCATATGGCACCCAATGTCCTTGCTTCTGGATCATTCCTGACCTTTTTAAACGTTTCGAAACCGTTGTATCATCTACTCCTAATGATTTTGAAAGTTCCGCTAGCGTCTGACATGAATCTTCATTCAGTAATTTCTCTAATTTTTCGTCTACAAACTTTTTCGGTGTACCAAAGCGTTCTTTATCTCCAAGGTCAAAATCATTATTTTTGAAGTATCGAAACCAGTCTCTACATGTCGTTTCCGACAAAGCATGTTCACCGTAAGTTTCGACAAAAATTCTGTGTGATCAGCTGCAGATTTCTTCTGAATAAAGTAGTGCAATAAGATTCCCCGCAAATACTCTTTATTGGCACAAATTTCGACATATTTGGAACCAAATAAACAAACTTTGTTTACAGTGTGGCGAACTAACACACACTGAAGTTCAAGCTTACCGATAGTACTTCCTTGTAGATGCGTTACCATCTGAAATTACATGCACGTAGTTCTGGTAACACAATCTGTTAGAAAACAGCGAGAACTTATTCATGGACCTAATATAATTGATTGTTAATGAATAAATTGAAATGAAATGGAGTAAATACATTTGAATTCAAACGATTATATGAAGGACTAAAGAGAAAAGGAATATAAATATAAGCGGTCAAGGAGGGAATGTAAACACAGCATGGAAAGGCAAAACAAGTAGCGTTATAAGAAGTCCAATTACAGAAGCGAAAACAAATAGGATGGCCGAAGAAATAGAAGAAATGAAACAGGATATAGCAGAACTAAAAATATTGCGAGAGGAAATTGCGAGACTACAAGTAGATCAGCAAAATAAGTGAGAACAAGAACTAAATGAATCACAAGTATCTAATGACAACCAGTTGGCGGCCGTTAATAGACTGGTTGTAGATTTTGAAACGTTAAATTTAAATGTAAAATCACCGAAATTTTCGGACGAGGATGACAAAAAACCAGTTCAAGTCTTAAAAGAATTAGAATATTACTTAAAAGCGCGAAATATTGATGAGAATTCAAAAATGCTAATTAGTGAAAACTGTTTAGAGGGCAAAGCGAAACGATGGGTTTATGATAAGAGATCAAATTAATACCCTAAAAGATTTCAAAATAAAGTTTCGAAATAAATTCTACACCATTCCAATACAAATAAAGTTAAAAGAAAACTAAAAATATATCTCTTATAACGACGGGTCCCCAATAGTGGGAGGTGGGTAGTAGCCGGCCCCCCTTATATTTGTAAGAATGTTCCTACTGCTTTATGTGTAATTTTGTATTTTATATCGGCGCCATGCGCCATTACCCCCGGAGGAGCGTTGTTCCTCCGGGGGAACACATTTTTATTGTGCATTTTCAATGTTTCAATAAATGGCGTTTATTACTTAAAAGCGCGAAATATTGATGAGAATTCAAAAATACTAATTAGTGAAAACTGTTTAGAAGGCAAAGCGAAACGGTGGGTTTATGATAAGAGATCAAATTAATACCCCAAAAAATTTCAAAATAAAGTTTCGAAATAAATTCTACACCATTCCAATACAAATAAAGGTAAAAGAAAAGTGGCAAAATCGAGAATACGAGTATAAATCATCTAATGGGTTATTAGAAGAATATTTTTTTAAACAAATTAGAGTAGCGGGCTATTTCGAACAACCATTTATTAAATACGAATTGCATTTCAAAATTGTGAAAATAATTACCAGAGAATCTGTATTCTCTGTTCCTTCAAATCGATTATTATTACCTTATTTTTTACTAGCCAATCTGACCCAAAAATTATATTAGACGACAATTTTGGTACTACCAGAAAAATTGATTCTATTTCTCCTCTTTCAATTTTTACTGTCACAAATATTTGTTTAGTCACTATACTCGCTTTTTTCCCAATTGGACCACCAACTTGCATTGAGGATACTGGTAATTCCTCAAACTCGTTCTTTCCTTTTAATTCGTCGTACATTAGATCTGATATATATGTATGTCAAAGGGCTTCCTGTACCTAGAATCGCTTTATAAATTTTATCGAATATTTCTACCTTAAAAATCGGACAACCAGTCTCAGCGTCACCATCAGTTTCTCTCTCGTTATATTCTCTGTTAGTTACCCCTTCTCTAAGATCCCCTAATATATCGGCGCTATTGTTCACGGTTGTACAGACAAGAATATAAAAATGTTAAAAATCTACAGTCAAATAAAAAATTGTATCCACAAAATAGAGACAGAAGAAATTATTTTAAACCAAATTAAAATCAAGTACCGTATAATAGGCATTATCAAGGATATAATTGACACGTGTGCGGGGAACGGAAAAGGGAAAGGCGCAAAGGGGCCGCGGAAGGAAAGGCGCGAAGGCGCCGCGGTCGGGGAAAAGGCGCGAGGGCACCGCGGTCGAGGGAAAGGCGCAAGGGCGCCACGGAAGGAAGCGGTGGAAAGCGCGAAGGCGCCGCGGTCGGGGAAGGCGTGAAAACGCCGCGGAAGGAAGCGGTGGAAGGCGCAAAGGCGCCGCGGTCGGGAAGGCGTGAAAACGCCGCGGAAGGAGACGAAGGAAAGGCGTGAAAACGCCGCGGAAGGGAAAAGGTGGAAGGCGCGAAGGCGCCGCGGTCGGAGAAAGGCGTGAAAACGCCGCGGAAGGAAAAGGGGAGAAAGAAAAGGGAACCCAAATGCGAATCGAGTCGTCTATTGGAAGAGTCCTAAGAAGGACTGAGGGAGATCCAAGCGTCTCCCTCAACGCCGGAATGCCCGCTACGCTCAACGCCCGCTCTTATATACCTAACGCGGAGGGGACCGTTATCGGCCCTATTGGCCGGTAACGGTCGAGTGGGGGCGACTTGCGGTAGTCTCCCTGATTGGCGCGACGTGACGTGCTCGACGCTCCGCCGCACCAATCCCCCGCGAGCAGGCCAATGTCCACTGCGCGCTGCCCGAGAGCGTCAAGCGCTCTCTAAAGACTAACTATGCTAGGGACTTATACTTATAAAAATGACGCACGTCATAATGAAAATAATTATCATGAAAATTGGGGAGAAATCGAAGTCTTCAAAGTCAGCAAACAAATTTCACCATACAGAATAGTCCAACACAACAGTGATCAAAACCGCAGCTAGGAATACCCACAAATGGGATAACAAATACAAACCAAAATTATACAGGTGAATCAAACAGAAACAGATATGAATAGAAAACAATCTTTCCTTCAGTCACAAAATTTAAATGTATAAATTGTCTACGGAATGTAAGTCCAACCGTGGATAACAATAGCGCCGATGGTATAGTATATCCCATTGCACAGTGATTCCAAAGCGGCCATAAATCGAAAAATGTCATTATCTTATATCGGTCTGAGCATGCCTCTAAGTGATTCACAGGTTGACAAGCTTCTAAAAGCTATATATAGCATTGCAATTAGTTCAAATTATCAGTCAGTTTTGTGCATTGGAAGTGAGCGGTTGTCGAGCCTAAGTACCTGGACGAGTGAGTCAACGCAACTTAATCGCTTTCTCTTTGAGAGTGCCATCATTTCAAATCGACTATTTACACGTAGTGTTAACATGGAAGTGCAAGAGCAAGGTATGCACTTTTATTATTTACATATTTCATATAATATGATGTAGGTATAATAATAATATGTAGGTATAATTGAAGGTAGATTTTTGCTAGATTTTCTTTCATATGAACTTAGTTATTTTGATCTATAACTTTTCGCTGCCCTTTGCTGCACTTGAGATACATATTATTTTACAAAGGAGAATGGTCAGATTAAGGGCATATAGGTTTTATCTGCCTCTTGTTGCCTCTTCTTAAGTTAGGGAGTATCAAATTATTCATGTCCATAGTATAGAAAAAAGAGTTTTTTTCAATTCCGGTTTTTATGTCGTTTTAGGTACATTTTTCAAATGTTCTGTTTCGAGGATGACGATTTTCGATATCTGGCACTCTAAGGAGGGTAGTGCTAATGAAAAATTGCACCATATCGTTAACACTTTGACACAAACACCGCGTCTTTCGGATAACATCGAATATATTAATTTAGAGACATTAAGTGATAGAATTAGGAATATATGTAAACGAATTTCACATTATTGGGTAAAGTCCAAGCGTACTAAATCTAAATTGATAGAAAAGTATTCAGATTGGCTAAGTGTAGTTGAAAATATTGATATACAGCGAAGCATTGCGTTACGTATGTCTCACCAAAATGATGATGTCGAACCGTCAACGTCCTCTTCGCGTGGCCGTCCGAGGAAAGACTTTAACGAGGCCAGTAAGCGTGCAAGAAGGAGAAGATTGTCTGAGTTGTCTAAAATAGATACTTCTCTTATGAATACGTTAGTCAATGCATCAACTGCTACTAAAATCGACTCAAGCGAAGTTTTGTCGCTCATTGTCGAAGCTAAGTTAACTCGACACCAGTATCTGTTAGTTAAAAATTTTATAGACAATAAGGTCTCCAAAAACATTTTACCATGTTACCAAAATGTCGTAGAATCTAAAAAACACTGTTATCCTTCAGATGTAGCTGTTACTGAATCATCCGCCGAAGTCGAACTGCAAAGTTTACTAGACCATACTGCCAATCGGATTTTTGAGTCTCAAATAAATATTTTGGATAGGGTACCTAACGAGTCGCTAGATAAGATATCTCTGATAGGAAAATGGGGTTTTGATGGCAGTACCGGGCATTCCGAATATAAACAGCGTTTTTCTGATTCTACTCTTCAAGACAGTAGCATATTTGTTACCTCGTATGTACCACTCCAACTTATTTTGACAGCTGATAATGAGGCAAATTCAGTAGTTTTATGGAAAAATCCTAGGCCTTCATCAACTCGATATTGCAGGCCTATTCGCCTTCAATATTTGAAGGAAACGACTGCTGTATCAGTTCAGGAGGAAACATACTTCAAAGAGAAAATAAGAAACTTGCGGCCTACTGTCTTGAAGGAAAGAGATGGCGAATGTCACATTACACATAGTTTGCAACTTACTATGGTAGACGGTAAAGTGTGTAATGCACTTAGCAACAGTGTTTCTTCATCTAAATGTTATATGTGTAATGTCTTGCCTAGCGAGATGAACGACATTGATAAATGTTTAAATAAGGAAGTAGACGAGAGTAAATATGAATTCGGTTTATCACCTCTTCATGCGTTAATTCGTTTCTTTGAATATTTTATTCATGTGGCTTACAAGTTAGATATTAAGAAATGGCAAGCCAGATCTGCTAACGATAACATGCTTGTGGCTGCAAAGAAAAAATATGTCCAAGCCGAATTTAGGGAAAGGTTAGGTCTTATTGTCGATAAGCCTAAAAGTGGCGGAAGCGGGACATCAAACGATGGCAACACAGCTAGACGATTTTTCTCGAATTCAGAAATTTCAGCTGAAATTACTGGAATCAAGAAGGAACTCATAGATCGTTGTTGGACTATACTTCAATGTTTGAATTCAGGATATAACATTAATAAGACGAAATTTAACGATTTTGCTTTAGAGACGGCTCAGCAACTAGTCGCCGAGTATCCGTGGTATTACATGCCCGCTTCCGTCCATAAAGTACTCATTCATGGTGCTCATGTTATAGATCACGCTTTGTTATCAATTGGCGAACTGTCTGAAGAAGCAGCTGAAGCGACTAACAAACATATTAAATCATTTAGACGAGATCATACACGAAAAATGAGCCGCGTTTTGACCAATACGATTTAATTAATAAGCTTCTTCTCCATTCAGATCCTCTAATTTCAAGTTTACGAAAGTTATCTGTTAAGAAAAAAGATGTATTGTCAAAATCCATGTTAGATTTGTTATGTATTTAAAGTTAATCGTTCTGGTAAAATGCAATGTTCTATAGATTATTAATTTATTTTCAGTAATTTTCTTTGTCTGTATTACGAAATTAAATTTTTTTTCTTTAATTTAAGGTTAATGATAATACAAACAACCATTATTTATTCCCATTTAGCAGTAAAAGTCACACTATAAAATGTTTTTCATTTGTTGTCTAAAACATATAAAACCGTGAGACATTCTTATACCTAAATACATCATTAAAAAAAATTATCTACGGAAAACTCTCATAAATTATATAATTTATGTTTATATGATTATATTTTGACGTTTTAAATGAAAAAGGAATAGTTAGTTTAGAGTTACGCATTTATGGCCGCTTTAGCATGGGAGCCGAATCACTGTGCATTGGTAACGCAAGTATTTGAATTTCCCTAACATTTGACTTTGGTAGTGCTTGGAACGGTGCTTTAGTTAGAGTTGGCTTCAGAAGAGTACGTTGCGTTCTTACGAGCCGTATGATTATTTCTCATCACTTCTACACACTATTTACCATTATTTACAAATTCAGTTAATTTCGAGGTTAGACGCTTCGATCTCCCGAATTGACAGTTCCCGGGTAATCAGACATTTTAAACTTTTTGCTCTCGAAACACGGCTCATAAGAACGCAGCGCACTCTTCTGAAGCTAACTCTAACTACAGCACCGTTCCAAGCACTACCAAAGTCAAATGTCAGGGAAATTCAAATACTTGCGTTACCAATGGGACATACTGTATTAGAGGATCTTAGAGAAGGGATAATTAACGAAGAACATAATGAGAGAGAAACTGATGGTGACGCTGAGATTGGTTGTCCGATTTTTAAGGTAGAAATATTCGATAAAATTTATAAAGCAATTCTAGATACAAGAAGCCCTTTGAAATGTACATCAAATCTAATGTACGACGAATTAAAAGGGAAGAACGAGTTTGAGGAATTACCGGTATCGTCAATGTAAGTTCGTGGTCCAATTGGGAAAAAAGCGAGTATAGTGACTTAACAAATATTTATGACAGTAAAAATTGAAAGAGAAGAAATAGAATCAATTTTTCTGGTAGTACCAAAATTGTCGTCTAATATAATTTTTGGAGCAGATTGGTTAGTAACAAATAAGGTAATAATCGATTACACAACATTGAAAGTAAAGGGTGAGGCAGTGGGAACGGCACGATTTTTTAAAAAAAATCGCAAAAAATAGAGATTTAAAAAAAGTTGTTTTATTTTAGCACAAATCAGGTCTACATTAGCGGAAATTTACTTTAAACACTTTGGACTTGAGGTAACCACGAAGGAAAAAGTCTGGAGCCATCAAGTCTGGTGAACGAGTAGGCCATGGAATATCGCCATTTCTGCTGATGAGACGACCAGGAAATGCGAGTCTACGCAAATTCATTGAATCATTGGCAGTATGGTTTGTTGCATCATCTTGCTGGGAGAGTGTTTCATCATCAGGATCATATTCATCGATTTCAGGCAGACCAAAACTTACCAACATATTAGCATAGCGTTCAGAGTTTACAGCAAACGCGTTGCTCACTGGGCCAATGTTCCATGGCTACTAATATTTTCAGCTGTCTAGACAACAAAGGTCTAGCCCACCACTCTCGTGACCTCCCACCAAGATTGCCAGCCCGAATTGAAATTGTGCCGTTTCACTGCCTCACCCACTACAAATCAGAGATAATATTGTAGGCTCTTTCGAGGCGTAGAGTCGTTTGAAAGAGCGGATTCAGAAAAGCAAAATTCGTTTAAAGACGTTAATACAGAAATGGTAAGTAATGTGAAGATAATAAATGAAATTCCAATACAGAAAAACAAAAATGAGGAAGAAACAGAATCAGAAGAAATTGATCAATTAAACGAAGATTGCTTTTCGTTTAGAATGTTTCATATTGTCGGTACGGTCCGGCGATACGATTCTGGCATCGTAATTTCAAACGGAATATTCTCTCCGTGTAGGACTCCAATTTTATAGAGTGGAAGCATTTGATAGATGAATACAAAATTCAAATTGCGGGATCTATTCTTTGGACACTTCAACTATCGGTGGGTTTCTCACACTGTACAATGCTCCACATTCTTCAGCATTCCAAAGAATTGGCTTCGTGTATTCTACAGTGCTCATAGAAAAATTGGCGATTGAATCATTAATTTATAATTCATACCATTGAAGCACCGTACAATCGCTCGCTTCAATAAAGTCCACCCTCTCGGTTGTTCATTCTCTTCCTAAGTTATCCGAAAACCTCCCTTCTTTAATACCTCGATTGCACCTACTTTCTTTTGACTGAGCTTGTTGTGCAGTTCATATACCAATCGTGGTATATGCTTGATAACCAATCTCAAATAACTGACAGATAGTTCTTATGGGGCATAATTTCTGAAGTGTACCACCCTCGAAAATGAAAGTTGTCCGATCGTTCTAAAAATTGGCCCAATTGTAGTCCTATTAGATAGTACTCCTCACACCAAAAATTAATTCATTTTGATAATTATTTATCAAAGTGGAGGGGGTAAAATTTTAGGGTTATTTAAGCAAAGCCTTACTTTTAAACATCTGTAACTTTTTTCCTATTGCCTTAAACAAAATTTCACTACAAATGTTTTTCATAGATTTTTCCACAAACTTTCTGGTGGCTATAACAATTTTTTAAAAAATTAAAAATTTGACCCTAATTTTTGAAAATCAAAAATAAATTTGATTTTCTTTAATTTGGACAATTTTCTTATTTTTTAAAATAATTTTAGAAGAAAGCTGAGATTTTTTCCTATACGACCTCCAAGTTTCAGAGTGGCAAATTAATTCTTCTCTGAGTAATAGAACGATACGTAAAACTGGTGGGAGATGTAACGCGCGCGTATTCGTAGATCTCTGCAAATGAAGTGGTGGTGGGAGGTCGAGCTGAACGCAATTCCGTAGCCGCGTGCTATCCTGTGCTACAACTGCTATATCAAAGGGACCGGTGAGTAAATTGGCGGGATATTTGAAAATATCGTGACTTTGGTCAATTCTTATCTGAAAAAAGTTATTTTTTTACGATGTCCTCTAAAAATATGAATAAAATTTGGAAGGATAGATGTATTAATCCTTTTCAAAAGGCTGATGACCTTCTAAAAAAACTGATGAAGGTGTTCAATATATATATATATATATATATATCCTACATCTATCCTTCCAAATTTTATTCATATTTTTAGAGGACATCGTAAAAAAAGAACTTTTTTCAGATAAGAATGACCAAAGTCACGATATTTTCAAATATTCCGCCAATTTACTCACCGGTCCCTTCGATGTAGCAGTTGTAGCACAGGATAGCACGCGGCTACGGAATTGCGTTCAGCTCGACCTCCCACCACTTCATTTGCAGAGATCTACGAATACGCGCGCGTTACATCTCCCACCAGCTTTACGTATCGTTCTATTACTCAGAGAAGAATTAGTTTGCCACTCTGAAACTTGGAGGTCTTATAGGAAAAAATCTCAGCTTTCTTCTAAAATTATTTTAAAAAATAAGAAAATTGTCCAAATTAAAGAAAATCAAATTCATTTTTGATTTTCAAAAATTAGGGTCAAATTTTTAATTTTTTAAAAAATTGTTCTGGCCACCAGAAAGTTTGTGGAAAAATCTATGAAAAACATTTCTAGTGAAATTTTGTTTAAGGCAATAAGAAAAAAGTTACAGATGTTTAAAAGTAAGGCTTTGCTTAAATAACCCAAAAATTGTACCCCCTCCACTTTGATAAATTATTATCAAAATGAATTAATTTTTGGTGTGAGGAGTACTATCTAATAGGACTACAATTGGGCCAATTTTTAGCCCGATCGGACAACTTTCATTTTCGAGGGTGGTACACTTCAGAAATTATGCCCCTTATGTATATTTCAGTAATAATGGGAAATAAAGATTATCTCGACTGTTAACTACAATTGAATCGCTTATTTGAGAAACCCAATATGTCCAAATCATGTGATTTTGACATTTTGTTAAAAATCATGCTTGAAAACCATTTCCCGTCGTTTGTTTTAGAAACCCAACAAGAGTCAGCCCTCATCTCTGCACATTGAACATTCAATCTTTCAGTAGCAAGTCAAAAAAACTGTTTTCTTTGATTTTCTCAAAGCGTGTTTTTTGGACATATAGGGTTTCTCAAATAAGCGATTCAATTATGGTTAATCGTACTGGTGAAATCAGAAGTAATAAAAATTAACCATCCTAAGCCCTGTATCGTATGTCCGCGATCAAAGAGCCCATAGCAAAATTGCGAGTTTTGCATGAGTATCCCTGTGGGTCTTCTCGTCCAATAGAATCACCGGAGAAGCGTGAATGCGCATGCGTAGTCATCCGCGGGTGTTGGCGTCGTCAGCAAGTTCAGATCGGTTTTCGCATGCGCATTCACGCTTCTCCGGTGATTCTATTGGACGAGAAGACCCACAGAGGTACTCATGCAAAAAACTCGCAATTTTGCTATGGGCTCTTTGATCGCGGACATATGGTACATTTCAATTAGTCATTATAATACATGACCCAACTGCATAAACTGTGAAGACACCAGAAACAAGAAGAAGAAGAAGAGAGAGAAGGGCATAATGATCTGGAATAGGTTCAAATATTAAAGATTTAGCAGAATAAACATGTGAAATGTTCACCTGTAGAAACCATATTACAATATGTGAGGGGTATAGGTGCAAAACCCGCCAAGTCACATTTATAGCAATTCACAAGAAACGTGAAAAACTGATGCAAACGGCCAGTGCCTTGTATGTGCAAGCGTATTTTCTACCTTATATTATTAACGGTTTAAGGTGGAATTTGCATCTACATTGAAGAGTCCAGGGGAAAATCCCCATCATCGGTTCAATGTTGATTTAGAGAAAAATGAATTTTAAAGTTTACCAACTAATGGTGACTAGAAAAATGATTTAAATAATACAAAAAATGTAGTATTTTAACCTCCAACTATGCAGATTCACAATATGTCTCCCAGATAACCGTTTTTCAAAATATTGGATGATATTTTATAAAAACGTCGAATTTAAAATGAGAATTTTAACCCTCTTTCACCCCTAAACCAAACAATGGGGAGAAGAAATGATTTTAACCCGTAGTGGTCATACTGGTCCAAATGACCCAAGACAATTTTTGAGTTTTGTAGCCTTTAAGTTATGTTTCAAAATGAAATCTGTGGCACTATCTGTTGTTGTTTGAAGGTACTACAATAACTTCCAGTGGTTTTCGAAAGCCTGCGTGATATCAGTGCGTCAGTAGATATCAATTTATACGGACGTGTTTTTTGCTGGGGTCAACTAGACCCAGTGTGACCATAGTGTGGCAAAAGCGGAACAAAACGTGTGCTCAAAAATTTTTTTTTCATTATTAAAGTGTGATTGACAACGAGAGTATTAGTGCACGTACTGTCATTCTTTTCTTTTTTGCCAAAATCGGACGAATTTATGCGCTGATTGCGTTGGGCATGAGTAGTTTTTCAGTTCCTATTGGGACCGTGCAACTGCTTGGAGGGGATACGGCGAACGATCGTGCGCAACTAGTGGTGAAGGCTTGAAGTTAGTCGGTACGTCTCTCCACACCTATACACGTTGACTGCCAGCCACCACCGCTGCCGGGTTAAAGTACATTATATGGCAGTCAACGTGTCTGAAGGTGAATAAACCGGCCCTAAATGTTATACTTACTGTTTATTGCAATTCTATACTTATAAATAATTGCTATAAAATACACCTGATGAAAAACATTCATATTGTTGTTCACTAATTGGTTTTGCCGAGGATTTCTATATTCTTATCGTATTTGGTACTGTATAAAAGTGCCGATTTTTCGCCGACTACTGCCACCATGTGTTACTGTACGGGTCGTGCACGGTCCCAATAAATTTGTTTTACTTTTCTTAATGTAATTATTAATAAAATATACATTTCTTCTCATAAAAACAGTTTTCCAGTTTATTTTACACGTTCAAAACCGATCTATTTGATTTTACGAGAGTCATGAAAATTTATATCTTCAAACTATAAAATAAATATACTTTTTTCAAAGCTCGTTATAATACTGTTTTTTCTTAAAAGTATACTATTTTGAGAGTAAGACGCAGGAAGTTTTTTTGCTCTATCTCAAAAATTGAAATTGTTCGATCGCCGCGCGATCATGGTTCGGATCTCCCCGGGGTCATTAATCCCGGGTACACGACGTATGACGCGGCTATGCGAATTAACCGAACGTACCGGAAGGTGTATTTCAACCTATCGGCTAGTTTAATGATTTTAAACACTGCACTCACTCTATTAAATAATATTATATTTAAATGGGCGATACAGTTTACCGTCGCTTGAATCGTGGTTTACAATGATTGTGTTTCGACGCACGGTTGTTACTTGTTTGACGAAGTGAGATACACTATGATTAACGCATACTTAATTCGGTGTGATAGACCTGTCGACTCGCCCGACGTGTCGGGGGCACTTACGTCGCGACGTAGCGAAATGACTGAGAACTAACTTCGGTAAGGTAGATCTGTCGACTCGCCCGACGTCGTGAAATGACCGAGATCTAGCTACACTGACCTTGATTCTATAGTGAGTCTGAACTGCAAGGTTGAAGGACTTGCCTCTGAATGTACTTGATATTTCTCACGATACTCCTGCTTAAGCCAGGGTTTCCTATAGGCCAGGCAACATAGGCCAAAAAAGGGGGTGTAGGCGAAATAATTCGCGGAAAGCTGGAAATGATTTTAATCTTTTCATTTGCATGTAAAAAGAGTTTTTTAAAGTTTCCACGAATTTTCTGCTTGTGCTCTATACAGGGTATCCCAAAACCCTCGAAATTTTTGGACTTTTTTCAATTTTTCACTAATAACTCCAAAATGATGCATTTAGAGAAAAATTTTACTCTTTTATAAATTAAATTACATAGCATTTTACGTCGAATGAGTACCACATATTTGAAATTAAGTCAAGCAGTATTGACGATATGTATGCTTAAAAAACAACCATTATCCAATTCTTGAAGGAAAAATCATATTTTTTTGAGTTTTAAACCTTATTTCCATTACGAAAAATGTATTATATGAAATTATTCTGTATTTGGAGTTTATATTGCAGCGAATGCTGTATCAGATATACGTAAGCTGCATTCTTCTAACCCCTCCCTTGCTATACACCTCTTCGCAGCAGCCGGGTCGCTCGAGTCGCGGCCGTGTCGCGGTTGAAAAGTTCCTTCACCGAGAAGTATCTTGCTCGCTATTCATCGTTTATGTGAGGCTAAATTATAAATGTTTAAGTTTTAATTATTCACGCTGTTTCGACAAGCGATAGTCGGAATTCTGAATATTGATTCTTATCGCCCAGTGTCATCGCGATCGAAATACCTTACTAATCTACCCCGAGGCGAAATCTCTATATTCATTTTGACACTGAACACCCTGATATGACCCTTACTTCACTCTGAACACACTGTTTCGACGCTGCTTTCACCCTGCTACTACCGAAAATGGAATTACGTAGGGTCAGCAGTGTCTAAGTCAGTGTCATTTTCACATGGACATGAACACTACTTTGACACTGAAGACACTGCTATGCCCCTCTATGACCCTTACTTCACCCTGAACACACTGTTTCGGCGCTGCTTTCACCCCGACTACGCTACATTCTTTCATTCTAACCAATAGAAGGGTCGTCAGTGTCGAATAAGGTTCAACCGGAAATTTTATTTTCATACTCATTTAGACCCTGAACACACTGCTCTTACCCAAGTCGAAGATTTTATATTCATTTTGACACTGAACACACTGCTATGCCTCCCTATGATTTTTACTTCACGCTGAACACACGCCAGAGCCCCTTTACTGCATAGAAGCAAAAGGTATTGAAATTCAAAATTATGAATAAAAAACTTATATTTCAAGAACTTAGAAAAATTGTCAGTTTCGGACTTAGAAAATTTATTATTTTCAAGTCCCTGCATGGACAGGAGACCGAAATTTTTCTGTCTCGTTCGTCATGTTGAAAATATTCTGTCCGAAACTCTGACAATTTCTCTAAGTTCTTGAAATATAAGTTTTTTACTCGTAATTTTGAATTTCAATACCTTTTACTTCTATGCAGTATATATTAAAAAGCACATATTATAGTAAATCAAAGACAATCAATTAATGTAGGATGATTTGCGTCTATGCAAGAATATTTATCAAAAGATGTAATAACAAATTTAGAAAAATGTTGACAAAAGAATTCTTATTTTAAGACTTGGTTAGCGGTAGTGGAAGCATGCGGTTGAAGTGTGAGAGGGAGTGAGTGAAAAGCGAAGAAATAAGTGAATATAGGTATAGGGAAGCCGAAAAATAAGGCAAGCGTGAAGGAAAGATAGATAGGCAGCTGAGATAAGATAATAGATAAGTGCGGGAAGAGGAAGAAAGGCAGAAATTACGGAAAAGGAAAGCGGGGGAAAGATAGAGGTTAGGGCAAATTTAGGAGGTTAGATCAGATGGTCAAGCGGGGAGGAGGTAAGGTAGGAAGTATTCAGCGAAGAGAAACGATGGTCGATAAGGAGGATCGCGGGCAAGTGAATCCGGGAAGAAAAGAGGAAGCGGGAAAATCAAAAGTACGACGGCCATCGAACGCGGAGAGGTAATTAATAAAAAGAACGTCCCGACCTGGAGTAAATCCGAAATTATTCAAAGGATTGCTTGGTAAGTAAATCAATTTTAAAGCTTTAATCACTTACTTGCAGCAATATGATTGCGAATTAAAATGATGTATTCTAGAAACGTTGCTGCAGCAGTTCCAGTAGTTGCTACATCAACAACAACCGGAAATAGTTCTAAAAATGTTAGTCAAGTGAAAATCAATTTTGTATATTGCACAGATTTTTTTATTTTATACAATAATATTGAATTATATTATTACTATATAACTATAAATATTATAAATATATATTACAAATACTATAAATATTACGTTACTACTATATAATTATAAATAATATGAATATATATTATAAATACTATAAATATCATATTGCAATTATATAACTATACATATTATGAATATATATTTATAATATAATTAACTTTTAAATGATATTCATCATGTTGTAAACTTCTGTATTAAAAATGTATGTAGTCGATAGACTCTGCAAAAAGTATAGAACTACTTCATAGATCTGTTAAATAATGTTTAAAAAATTCGGTAACAAAATTATTTTTATTTGTATCATAAGGAAGAAATTATCAAGGCACTGCAACAATTTGAAGTAGCAAAATTCTAGTCCTATACTTTCTGTGGAGTTTACATAGATCGCATACATATTTAAGAAAACCCTATTTCCAATCTGAATACCCTGAATTTCAGCTACTTGCTAACCACGCTGAAGACCCTGAATAGCAGGGTCACCAGTGTCAAAATGAGTATAGAAAGTTTGCGTTCAAAGACACTGACTTGACCCTGCTACTACCGAAAATGGAATTATGTAGGGTCAGCAGTATCAAAGTCAGTGTCATTTTCACATGGACATGAACACTACTTTGACACTGAAGACACTGCTAGCGCAAGGGAAACTAGCAGGGTGTTCAGTGTCAAAGTGAATATAGAAATTTCGCCTCGGGACTACTGACCCCTACTAGGGGTCAATCTAGCCATCAGGCGAGCAATATATTTCGACAAATATAGGCCGCTATTGAGTTCGCAGCTCCGCACCTTTCTCAGAAAGGCTAATTACCGGATGGGTCGGAATAAGCCGTCTCCCGCAGTACCTATTTTAAACGATAGCGCTATATGTGGAATACTAACAAGGAAACTGTCCGAGGTCGCCGCTTCCGATCTTGATGAAACTTCGTAAATTTAAAGTTTATCGAAAAATAAGAGACCCCTATTTTTTTATAGCTGCCCAATTTTAGTTTAAGGGGGGAAATGGACCCCTGAACTTTCACCCCCTTCGAGCTATCTCCGAAACGAAGCGAGATAGATGAAAACTTTCAATGTACGTTTTATTTGGTTTTTTTAGTGTAATAAAATGCCCTACAGAGATTTTTTTTAAACGCATTATTTTTTAAAAAAAAAATTTTTATCTAATTTTTCGAAATTTCGGTTTGGTCATATGGACAAAAATGTAGGAAATTGTATTACAAATTCAACCATGTATGACAAAATATATTTCCCTCTTACAGTTTTGCAAATTTCTAACTTTTATGTCTGAGCGGGCTACCAATGGTAGTGACGGGATAGGTCGGGGGTTATTACTTCTATGTATTTTAATGCCACTTTTCTTTCATTTAATAAAGTTCAACTTTCTGTGGCTCATAATTATGACAATAATGGTATTCCGTGAAAAAATGTTTCATATAAAGTTGTTTCTTACACCAAGCACGCGTAATAACGGCAATATCGCTACATATGTGGCATCGTAGTTCCGAGTCCTGTGCATAACAAAATTCTACAGAATGTTCAAATTCAGGAGGTCTCGTGTCTACATATCCACTCTTGAACCACGAATATTTAATAAAGTTAGTAAACCGTGGCGAAGAAAACTGATTATGAGTAAGGGATTGAAGTTTTAGAATATTATCTCTCGAATGAAGGTTAATGTCGTAATTGAAAAGAGTTACAATATCTGGAAACCTCCTTACAAAATTCTTCCACATTCGAAAGCCGTATACGTCTAGCGGTTGAATTAGTTCGGTGGTGCCTTCTGGAATCGTCATTAATATTATTGCCTTGTCTTCTTGTGTAGCTTCCCGAACACTTCGCTTACATTGTCCACTCCAAGAGTCCAGCAGTAAGATGCGTGTAGGTCCAGTGTTAGGGAAGTAAACTTCTTGCAGCCATATTTTCATGAGATCGGTTGTAAGTTTCCCAGATTTGGAAGCCATGAAGTATACATTTGGCGGCCTAAACACGGTTTGTTGCACTCGTTCTCCCAATTGCCCACTAGCCTCTTTTAATACCACATAAAGAGGCGACAGTAGTTTTCCATCAGCAGATATGGTGGGTTGTATAGTATAGCTATGGATTGTAGAAGATATTGATTGTACCACAGCTTCAATTTTTTTGCCCCGATATAGCCAAAGTTCTGCCAGAATGTATTTCTAAATTAAATCCACTCTGTGTGATCAGAGTTAAATACATTTTCTGGTCCATATTGTGTAATGAGTGGTTTCACTTGTTCTACGAAGGCTTGGCTTCGTAGTTTCAAACTTTCCTCACCCTGAACGTTTTTTCTCGTTACAAACTTTGTGATCTTTCGAGAGACAATTCTATATGCTTTCTTGAATGACCTCAACCATTTTTCATTTGCTTTAAAGCTTGGAAGAATCTCTACTTCTCTTGCTTGTAAAGCCCATCGTTTAAGGTCTACATCATGTACTATTATTTTCGATCTACTATCTTCTATAAATTTATCAAAAGCATATTGCGCTATGCGTATTAATTTATCATTTTGAGTACCCCCCTCTCCTACTTGCACAGCCCATCTTCGTAATTGCCTATCAGATTTGACTTTTCTAAACTGATGTTGAACTGCTGCTACGGTTCGGCGTCTTTTCTTTCCACTGTTCTAGTAATCTATGGTACTTTTTTTATATTCAAAGCTGACCGCTTCTTCATCGGGTGTACAGGGAAATGATTCTGCAGGTATACAGGTTTCTACGTGAGGAACATGCTCGACATCCGATTCCAGCCAGTCAGTATTAACAGCGTGCATTTCACTATCCTCGATTGAATCTTCCAATTCTAATTTATTGTCATGTTCGACTCGAAATGATGAATCCTCCACATGCTACGTATAATAATATTTTGTAATAAATCTTTCAATTGCACTTCTGTACTATTCACTGGAGTTTCTCTTCCATCTGGTACATTAAAAACGGCCACCAATAAAGTTAACACATTGATCGGATTTATAATTGCCATAATAATAATATGAACTGCTGTGCACAATAGAAACTGAATATTCAGACTAAAAAACCTTCATTCGAGAGATAATATTCTAAAACTTCAATCCCTTACTCATAATCAGTTTTCTTTGCCACGGTTTGCTAACTTTATTAAATATTCATGGTTCAAGAGTGAATATGTAGACACGAGACCTCCTGAATTTGAACATCCTGTAGAATTTTGTTATGCACAGGACTCGGAACCACGATGCCACATATGTGGCGATATTGCCGTTATTACGTGTGCTTGGTGTAAGAAACAACTTTGTATAAAACATTTTTTCACGGAATACCATTATTGTCATAATTATGAGCCATAGAAAGTTGAACTTTATTAAATGAAAGAAAAGTGGCATTAAAATACATAGAAGTAATAACCCCCGACCTATATCCCGTCACTACCATTGGTAGCCCGCTCAGACATAAAAATTAGAAATTTGCAAAACTGTAAGAGGGAAATATATTTTGTCATACATGGTTGAATTTGTAATACAATTTCCTACATTTTTGTCCATATGACCAAACCGAAATTTCGAAAAATTAGATAAAAAATTTTTTTTAATAATGCGCTTTTTCAAAATCTGTTTAGGGCATTTTATTACACTAAAAAAACCAAACAAAACGTACATTGAAAGTTTTCATCTATCTCGCTTTGTTTCGGAGATAGTTCGAAGGGGGTGAAAGTTCAGGGGTCCATTTCACCCCCTGAAACTAAAATTGGGCAGCTATAAAAAAATAGGGGTCTCTTATTTTTCGATAAACTTTAAATTTACGAAGTTTCATCAAGATCGGTAGCGGCGGCCTCGGACGGTTTCCTTGAAAGTCAGCTTTGTAAAGGGGAGAATTGAATGAAATGTTATCCAGAATATAACTAGAGATAACAGTGACTGCAAGAAATTCGTAGAATGGTTCCCCCTCTTTGCTACCGATTCATTCCATAAAAAGAAATGTCCTTGTTCTGGCTCGTTACAACAATGAATGCTAAAATTATAGCACCACAATTTTTTCTTGTAGAAGCATGGGCCGGTTGTGAGTTTGGGGGTTGGCAACGCTTGTTATATTGCAAATATGATTACGTGAATATTAGGGTCTGATTTTGGTTCTTCAATTGCTGTCTTTAGAATATATCTGGCTGCTTCAGCTTTTCTAAGGTGTAGCTCTTTCGCAGCTTTTAAATTATTCAGTTTCTCTTGATTTCCCGAATCTGTAGCTATATTAATCTTAATTTCATTTGCGTTGCAAGTAGCACACGTGTCTGACTTAGGACCTTTAAAACTAATATTGTACTCCTCCGTGAATATCCTCCTAAACTTATCAGATGAAATTGGTACCTTTCCTTCTTCACTGCGTTTTCTAGCAAATTCGTGAAAAAGCGATTCGATGCTATATTCAAGGCTCATATATTGCTTGTCAGAATTTTTACTACGGCTGTAGTGGCTCTCATATTTTGGCAATAAATCTATAAATTTTCTGATATCGTTGAGATCTCTTTCGCCGTATTTTTTCTTATGGTTTCCATGTTTCCCTCTTTGATCGTTAGCCGAAACTAGTTGTCCTTCGCGCAATTTTTTCAATAAGTATTCACTTCTTCCTCTACCGATTCTATATATTGAAATGAATGCTTGCTTGCACACCTTAAAATTGGTAGTTTCTCCTTTTACTTCATAAGAGATTGTGCAAGTTCGTCGCGTATCCTTTCTTTTCGTTCTACGTTTAATTAGTTTTTGTTTCATACATGCAAATATAAATACGAATTTTGTAGATTATAATCTTTTAAACTCCAAAATTCGGAAAATATTTTGGCCCTAGCAGTTTCTGGTATTTTTTGGAAACATTTTAATTTGCATGAACATGGATTGCCCTGAATTTTCTTCTTATTTACGAGTCCCTTTCCCCGGTAAGACTTGTATTCTTCTCCACTATTCTTTAACTTCTTATTTTTCTCTTGAACACCACCAAGACGACGTCGTTTTCTGCCTTTGGTATTTTGATTGATGTCCTGTAACACAATGATCACGTGAAACTTGTTAACTGAAATATGATTGCAGTGGTGGATGTAAAACATGTTATGTGAAATCACTTAACATGTTTTACTTGAAAAGTTTAACTAACCTTATTTTTATCATTTTCTTCCTCAATATCAGATTCACTTCCACTATAAACATAATCTCGGTCCGCGATAGAGTCGTCTGAAGAGTCGTGCAAACTGCCTGAATCACTATTCCTTCCATTTTTCTATTATTATAACAGCGATAACTAGACTCGGTTAAATACGACAGCTGCTACTAAACAGGTTTTACATACAACAAGTAATTCCCAGATGTACGTAACATATTTTACTGGCATTTATTGTGGCATCTTTACATAAATAGCCAAAATTAATATTGAAATCCAAAGTAGCGGTACATAACAGATATTTTTTGGTATTAAATTGATTTATGAAATAATGTCACTTACCCCCCCCCCCCCCCCCCATATTTTACAGCCGAGGTCTTCAAATATTGTACCAGAGTGTTCGTATATACGATCTGATACACGATATGATAACTGTAGGATATCCAACTATTATATTATTTATTTCATATATTACATTTTATATTGCGAAAATAAGGCGCTTAAAAGTTCAACACAATTTTGTTTTTATGGACAATGTTCTTTAACCTCGCATATCTTCCTAACGACTTGGCGCAAGTTTAAGTATATGGTACTTATTCGACGCAGAATTTTATTGTACTTTAATTTATAAAAGAGTAAAATTTTTCTATAAATGCATCATTTAGGAGTTATTAGTGAAAAACTGAAAAAAGTCCACAAATTTCGAGGTTTTTGGGACACCCTGTATAGAGCACAAGCAGAAAATTATTGTAAACTTTAAAAAACTCCTTTTACATGCAAATGAAAAGATTAAAATCATTTCCAGCTTTCCGCGAATTAATTCGTCTACAAACCCTATGTTGCCTGGCCTACTAGGCTAGCGGTGCTGTAACAGAGCGGCCGCTTTGGAGCGTTGTCCTTATTTTGCACGCGTCAAAAATGAGACGGAACCCATGTTGAAAGTCCGGGAGGATGTTTCGCTCCGTTATGAATTTGTTTAGCCGACTAAGGATGATGTGTTCTGCGATTTTGCTTAGGGTGCAGAGAAGGCTGATTGGTCTGTAACTGGCGGCCTGGTTTAGAGGTTTACCCTGCTTGGGAAGGCAGATGATTGTGGCTGTTTTGCAGGTTGTGGGGAAGTAGTGTAGTCGCAACATTGCATTAACAATGTTGCATATGGTAAGTACGTGAATGCGGGGTAAGATTTTTAGTACTCCGTTAGGGATAGAGTCGTGCCCCAGGGTCTTTCTTGCCTTCAGGGTGCTAATGGCTTGGGCGATTTCGTTGGGTCAGGTGTGCTCGAATGAGAGGTTAGATGGAGAGAAGTTACGGACAGAACTCGTTACTGTATTGTGGAAGTTGGTGAATTCCACTCTGGTGGGGAATGGGGAGCATTGCTCTTTAAGGGATTCGGCAAGCATATTTGACTTGTCGCTGTCAGCCGCGTAGGGGATCCATCCTTCAGCAGTGGGGATGGGTGGGGCTCTCTGTTTTTGAGGGATTTGGTAATTCTCCAGCAACTTTTAGGATACGGTCCGGCCTCGGCTATGTGCTGTTGAATTTTTCTTCGCATATTTTCTGAAGGACTAAGTTTAGTGCACGTTTATTTTCATTTCATTTTGGGCGGAGGGCGGGGTTGCCGGTTCATTGTAAATGTCTTCGCAGTTTCTTTTTCTTGGCTATAAGAGCCAGTGTATCATGGGGGAGTAAGGTTTTTCTCGGGGACGCGGGTGTCGAACTGCTAGCTAGCTCAATTTTTCCCTGATCTCTTGGGTAAATGAGTCAACGGCATTGTCTATATCAGCGGTGGACAATAAGTTACTGCATTTGAAGGAAGACGATTCGAGGTGGAAGCGGAGAGCCAACCAGTTGATTTTAGTTTTAATGTGGATTATAGTGGAGGAGGTTCCCGGGATTTCTAGGAGGACTGGATTGTGGTCCGAGTTCAGAGCTGGGATGGTCTAGGGATCTTTAGCTAGTGTTAGGTTTTTGGTTAAGAAAATATCTAGAATGTCGGGGTTCTTATTGGTGTCCATTGGGAAGTGGGTGGGATCAGCGGGAACTTCAATTGAGAAATTGTGTGTTTGCAGTAGGTTTAGGAGAGTGATGCCTTTCCGGTTCTTGGAGCGGCAGCCCCAAGCATCGTGTTTGGCATTGAGGTACCTACGTTAATTGCCGTCAAGGAGAGCAGGTATTTCGGAGATATTATTGGTAGATGGGGATGAGTAGCAGGTGACGATCTTTAGGGGATAATCCTTTTGAGTGATTATTATCCCGCATGACTCGAGCGTTGGAGTGGAAGAGCTGATGACACGGTGACGGATAGAGTTGCGGACAATCGTCGCTACTCCCCCGCCTTTGGATTAAGGGCGGTCGAATCTGTATAGTGAAATTATAGGAACGTAAATTTTTTGATGAGGTTGAAAGGTGGGTTTCGGTTATACAGGCCACGTCGATAGATGACTCTTCGAGGACCTGAGTTAATAGAAGCGTTTTATTTCTATTGGATGCTAGAATACCGTTAACATTCCAGTTAACAATAGAGTCATTATTGGGTTTGCGGAGATTGCGGCTGTTAGAGCGCCCAGGCGAGTTGGGTGGCGAAGTCGCGAAAAAGCTGCATAACAGCCTGGTTTTGAAGCGAAGCAGCTGGGACCGGGATTGGTAGTGAGGATTGTTGCGGCGTAAGGGGAAAGGGGGGGCCTCTGGCGGCATGCGCGTAAGAGCGGGAGGAGGAGGTGGAGCATTTTGGGGCGAAGGTACGTTGCCTGCCGGCCGGCTAGGTGAGACGCAGCCGAAACCGGGGCGGAGGCCGGCGGCGTGGGAGACGCTACTCGAGGACGAGGGGCCATGTTTGTTTGTAAAGCTTTGGGGCAACCACAGTAGGTGGCACGATGTGGGCCGCCGCAGTTGGCGCAAATTGGAGACTTGTTCGATTTGTCCTTTGAATGGCAGGCGGAAGTAAAGATGACGCGGTTCGTCTCGGGTTATATAGGGAACTGACATGTAGGCGGAGCTTGCTTGTGACGTAGCAATATGGCGTCGCAAAATGTATAACGGTGCAATGACAGAATGGCTTTAAAATTAGAAAATATTTGTCAGTGGGCAAAATGCAATCCTTCCAGCCGAAATTTCGTAGAAGGAGAAAGAATCCTCAATGCGAGCCATTTTATATTACGTGGAAAAAATGAAGAAACGAAGGAAAGTGGTACAGTGAAGTTATCTGCTCTCTGTTTACAAACGTCGAATTTGAATGGAAACCACATGAAATCAAAGGAGAAAAAAAAGAAATGGGGTAATTGTATAAGTGTCATGTTCGTGCAAAGCAGGACTGGGAGAAAAATGTAAACATACATTAGCAGTACTGCTACATTGCTACGGGTAACTTCCTAACCTCTATACCAGCCACAATATATAATCTTCTTTCTTAAAATGACGAGAGTATACTTTCATGTGGCATGTAACCTCGTTTCCGATTTTTAAAGCATTTATCCATGCCTTTAACTTATCGATTTTTTTCCGTTTTGCCCAAGGCATTCTTTATATACACAGAGAGAGAGAGAGCACTCATTTGGCTTCGGAAATAAATGAAACCGTAAACGCACATCTTTATGAGATTTTGATACACAGTTATACACACAACAATACTCTTTACTTTTACTTTGACGACGAGGTAAAAATTCGCCAATTTCCATCATAACTTTATTTTCACAGTTGAACTAACAACGACCAAGCACATTCAACTTGACGCAGAGAGTGGTTCACATTATTCTCACCAGATGTCATATCGCAATATGTCAGTTCCCTATATTAGCGCTAGTTGATTTGACGGAGGGGATGGCGTGGGTGACACCATGCACCCTAATTGGCCGGAGGAGATAGCGTGGGTGACGCCATGCACCCTGATTGGCCGGATTAGGAAGGTCGGTGGAACAGTCGATGACGCTGAGAACTTTTCGAGTCGAAGTACAAAGGGCGATGACGTATAATTAGCGGTACCTGAGTGATGCACTTAACGGTCAAGCCAGCCAGATGCTCGTTCTCGACCGTGAGGGGTGTCAGGCTACCTAAAAACCGTAAATGGCTATCCTGGATAAACTAGGCATTAAATTTCTTCAATTGTCCATCGACTGCATCCGACCCTCCTCTCCTTAGGCCGGCTCGGATCGCTTTGGTAACGGAAAGTACCTTCCGAGAAAGGTTCGCGACTGTGGTATTTCCGACCTAAATACATTGAAAAGTGTCGTTTCGCCGATGACACGATTAATTAGGTCGGCGAATTACTTATGGTCGATGATACTGAGAAGTATCAATCGACCTTCCAAATTCCGTTGCTCGTTGCTACGGAACAGAAATGTTGATGAATACTTTTGTGAAAAATGTCAAAGGGCACAGCCGGGTTTCCATTTGAAATCGGCCCCAGAGCTGATTTAAATTTCTAATCAACTTTTCAAAAGTATTCGGCCTAAGTATATTTTTGCCAAAGTTTCAGACCATTATCCGCCATATTGAATTCGTAATGGCGGATCTTGCAATTTTCGTTTTTTGGCTTTTTAACCAAAACTAATCAGAAAAATCTGAAAAAAATGCACAGTATTTTTCATCATCATGATACACATTCTGAATTTTTTTGCAATTTTTTCGAATCAAAATTCGCGAAAAAAAAATTGCGAAAGTTTTTGAACGCTATTTTTTTTGGTTCCCATCGCGACGCAAACCCACATTGTTCACCAATGCATAGCCCATTCCGAAATACACTTTATAGAATTTTTGCAGATTTTTTCAAGGGGTGCGCGGGGGTTAAAATAATCAAAAAATCCCTCATAATGAGTATTTCCGTCTATTTTACTCGCGGAATACAATTATAAAAATATTTGACTCATAAAAATTATGTTTATCGGGAGTTTCAGTTAATTCAAAACCAACCACGCGGTGACGGGGAATAAAAAATGAAGGAATCTGAAGTTTAAGTTTCCTGCTTTAAGCTTCATCTATCACATGAGATCACATGCATAGATCCTGAATTTTTTTAATCCAAATAACCTAAATCTGCACTTAAGTCCATATATGAGGCGGTAGAAGGAAAAGTGGTGTAAGTCACTTTTTTGCCATGTTAAGATAATGGCGAAAAACGTTATCTACACAATCAAATGTATTAGCTAGAATAGTGATGTAAGTTATAAATTCATTCAAAAGTCCATGAAATGGTAGCACAAATACGAACGGCAAACTACAAACGGCGACAAACGACAATATTTCTATTAAATTCTTCTGTTTCTTGAAATGACTTACACCACTTTGCCTTTTACCGCCTCATATAAGAAAAGTCACTTGTACTCCTTTTATTCTACTGTACTGTACTTAGCATTTAACGGGCACTCACAAGGAGAGTATTCGAGGTGTACCTCACCGATTTCCTTCATTCTGCGATATGTTGTAGTACATCAAAAAACATTAGACACATATTTTTTTATACGTGCTAATTCGGTCATTTAAGGGATGAAAATCACCCTTAAACTTGACCCCCTAAAACCAATTTTCTACGATTTCTCAAAAACTACGTTGAATTTCTTAACGAAACAAATTGAATATTATTCCTTATCGAAAGACGATGACATGTGAAGTACTTTTACACTCGGTGGTTGCATCCCTCATTTTTCGCAGGGGTAAAACTAAGTTTTTCCACAATTTTTTCGCCACAGATGTTACCAAATTTATTAAATCTGGATAACAATTATTCTATTATAAAGAAAAAAAGAAATTAATGTTGACATATTTCGGGGTTTTTCGAAAAACTTCCCCTCGAAACGGTAAACCACCCCTAAATTAAATGTATTTTATTTTTAATAAAAAAGTTCTTATTTTCTTCATTCTGCGATATATCATAGTGCAGCGAAAAACATTAGACACGTATTTTTTTTGTTACGTGCTAATTCTGTCATTTAAGTGGTAAAAACCACCCCTAAACTTGACCCCCTAAAACCAATGTTCTACGATTTCTCAAAAACTACGTTGAATTTCTTAACGAAACAAATTGAATATTATTCCTTATCGAAAGACGATGACATGTGAAGTACTTTTGCACTCGGTGGTTGCATCCCTCATTTTTCGCAGGGGTAAAACTAAGTTTTTCCACAATTTTTTCGCCACAGATGTTACCAAATTTATTAAATCTGGATAACAATTATTCTATTATAAAGAAAAAAAGAAATTAAAGTTGACATATTTCGGGGTTTCTCGAAAAACTTCCCCTCGAAAGGGTAAACCACCCCTAAATTAAATGTATTTTATTTTTAATAAAAAAGTTCTTATTTTCTTCATTCTGCGATATATCATAGTGCACCGAAAAACATTAGACGCGTATTTTTGTTGTTACGTGCTAATTCTGAAAAAAAGATCGAAAACGAAGATTTACGTTTTAAAGCTTCACATCAGTGGGTACATAATTTTAAAAAAGTTCATAGAATTGTGAGCAGAAAAATAAATAAATTTGTTACTAAAAAAACGCTTGAAGGTGCTGACTATTTACAGAGAAAAGCTGATGCTTTTGTAGCTGAAACTAAACAAGTAATTCAAGAGAAAGGTATAAAGAACGTTTTTTTTTAATTTAGATCAGAGTGGATTTCAATTAGAAATACATTCTGGACGAACTTTAGCAGTTGAAGGAGAACAACAAATTCAGTGTTTAGTACAGTCTGTTAGTTCAACAACCCACAGTTACACCATTCAGCCAATGGTATCAGGTGATGGAAAGCGCATGTCACCACTTTTTATTGTACTGATGGAAAGAAGTGGTGAATTTGGACCATTAGTAGAAGAGAGTTTATTTAGACCTCCTAACATTTATATTATGGCTTCTAAATCAGGAAAACTGACTTCAGGTATTAACAGCTGAATTTTATATTCGACACTATTTTGCATACATAATTAAAATTGCTTAAATTTCAACATATTTTCAGATCATTTTAAAACTTGGCTGAAAGATGTATATTTTCCAAATGTTGGAGCGTCAAGCGTTTTGCTGGTTGATTCGTGGAGTGGACATTGCTCTGCTGTTGTACAGGAAGCAACTCCTCCAAATAAAGAAATCGCTTTAAAAATCATTCCGAAAGGTACAACTGGTAAAATACAGCCATTTTAGATGTATTTGGCTTTAGAATATGGAAGAATTATGTTAGACATTTTTCTGATAATGTAATACTCATGAATGAAAATTTAAATCTCCACTTAAGAAACATCATCAAACTCCAATCTTTGGTTCACAATCAGTTATCTTCTCCACGATACATAAATTTATTCAAATATTCGTGGTTTAAAAGTGTCTATACTAATGAAAAACCAAATGATTTTGAGAACCCGGTTGACTATGGTTTTGGAGATGACACTAATGTATACTGTGAAATAGAGGGCTGCTCTAATATTGCAATTGTTAGATGTTCATGGTGTAAAAAATCACTATGTCTTCAACATTTTTTCCATAATTATCATTACCGTTCAAATTATAAAAATTGATAATTGTCAAATTATTGTACCTACGATCATACATTGAAAACAAAGAATATTAAATGTATTTATAACAACGTTAATAAATTATCATTTAATTCACCACTTAAATGACAGAATTAGCACGTAACAAAAAAAATACGTGTCTAATGTTTTTCGCTGCACTATGATATATCGCAGAATGAAGAAAATAAGAACTTTTTTATTAAAAATAAAATACATTTAATTTAGGGGTGGTTTACCGTTTCGAGGGGAAGTTTTTCGAAAAACCCCGAAATATGTCAACATTAATTTCTTTTTTTCTTTATAATAGAATAATTGTTATCCAGATTTAATAAATTTGGTAACATCTGTAGCGAAAAAATTGTGGAAAAACTTAGTTTTACCCCTGCGAAAAATGAGGGATGCAACCACCGAGTGCAAAAGTACTTCACATGTCATCGTCTTTCGATAAGGAATAATATTCAATTTGTTTCGTTAAGAAATTCAACGTAGTTTTTGAGAAATCGTAGAAAATTGGTTTTAGGGGGTCAAGTTTAAGGGTGATTTTCACCCCTTAAATGACCGAATTAGCACGTATAAAAAATATGTTTCTAATGTTTTTTGATGTACTACAACATATCGCAGAATGAAGAAAATCGGTGAGGTACCCCTCGAATACTCTCCTTGTCAGTCCTTTTTGGACCATTGTACCCGAGCCACACTTGGGGCCACTCAGACAGAGAGGAGTCCCCCCCTCCGCCCACGACCCCCGGTGAGCCCAGGGCCTCCATGCAGATGGCATGCAGGAGTCCCCTAGCCCTCCCAGGTGTCCCAACCAGAGGATGGGCCCCTCCCTGTCCTCACTCGCTGGGGAAGGGGGTCCTCCATGCAGAAGCCCCCCCTCCCCACCCCGAGTACAGCCGGTCATAGCTCGATCCCCGGGGATCCCGGAAAAATTATTTTTCCGCAAGCCGGGATTCGAACCCTAGACCTATCGCCCGCGCAGTCTTCGAGAGGCCAGCATTTAGACCACTCGGCTACTGCCGGCGACCCTTTTATTCTAACACCCTCAATTACGAAGACGTTATTGGTTAATAGGTATTAAACCTTCTACACATTTAATTACACTATTAATGAAATATTACAGAGCCACACACGCACACGCACACACACGCAAAAATGAATAGTTAATAAATTCGAACAACATGTAATCATCTGCATACTTATAGAGACTATAATTACTGTTTCCTACCTTTTTTCTACGGAAAACAGTTTGGGGCTGTAGCTTCAACTGCTGGAGAAATATAAACCGATCACTCTGCTTGATTTGTATTGCGATTAAACTGATAGTATTTACAAAAAAAATTCACGTCAAAAACACACTTTACGCTGCACGATCCACAAACGTGACAAAGTAACGCGCGCGACTGATAGTAGTAAGGCGGCTCCCCACTCACGCCGAAAAGTTTCGGCGAGAAGCTCACCAAGAAGACTCGGGAACACGAGAGTGAACGGAAGAACGAGAAGGCGAGAAACTATCCACATTCACATCCATATAATTAGCACAGTCACACACAAAAAAGTGGGATATACATTTGATGTGATACATATTATCCGTAGTAATTTCGCCTCCTGATCACGAATCCGGTTCATTTGGCTATCACGTCACATTTTTTTAATCTCAAAAAAACCAGCCAGAGATCATGATTTTCAAAAAGTTAATGGACTTAAACCAAATTCGGTATAAGGGGTTTTTTGGGTCGCTGATCACGAATCTGAAGTCGGATTTCAAAAATTCAAGATGGCGGATCCAATATGGCGGACGAGATTTTCGAAAATTGACGAATTCATACCTTTGGTATACTGGGGTTTTTTCGGTCGCTGATAACGAATATGGTCATATTTACACAAATTCACAATTTTCGAAAATCTCGTCCGCCATATTGGATCCGCCATCTTAAATTTTTGAAATCCGATTTCAGATTCGTGATCAGCGATCCAAAAAAAACCCCTATAGCGGATTTGGTTTATGTCTATTAACTTTTTGAAAATCATGATCTCTTGATGGTTTTTTGAAATTAAAAAAAAAAGTGACGTGATGGCTAAATTTTGACACCGGATTCATGATCAGGAGGCAAAATTACTACGGATAACATATATCGTATTAAATGTATACCCCACTTTTTTTTTGTGACTGTGTAGTTATTCGCAAGAATTTTTTCGAAAAATGTTTGCAATGCCGCGTAATTGGTTTTGAATTAACTGAAACTCCCGATAAACATAATTTTTACGAGTCAAATATTTTTATAATTGTACTCTGCGAGTAAAATAGGCGGAAATACTCATTATGAGGGATTTTTCGATTATTTTAACCCCCGCGCACCCCTTGAAAAAATCTGCAAAAATTCTATAAAGTATATTTCGGAATGGGCTATGTATTGGTGAAAAATGTGGGGTTGCGTCGCGATGGGAACCAAAAAAAAATAGCGTTCAAAAACTTTCGCAATTTTTTTTTCGCGAATTTTGATTCGAAAAAATTGCACAAAAAATTCAGAATGTGTATCATGATGATGAAAAATACTGTGAATTTTTTCAGATTTTTCTGATGATTAGTTTTGGTTAATGTTCGCGCCAAAGATGCGCGACCGGTTGCGGACGAATTGGTTAGATTAACGGCAGCCTACGTGGCACTTCGCAAGTCTCGCGCCACGTAGACTGCCCCACTCTAGCGTCCGAACCGTGAATGGAACTAGTCGTTACGTAACGTGTGATCGCGTTCGTCTTCTCCTTGTACTCGCGATTTCCGACCGACGTGCTCGACAATAATAGCTGACCGATCCGTTTTTCCGTCTTTCTAACAAAACATTTGGTCCTTCGAGCCGGATCGGCCCTTATCGGATTACGAGTTCTTTCGGTCGGTACTCCTACGAGCCATACCAGAAAATCCCGGAGTTTGTGCAGTGTCCAGTTCCATCCAGCGCGTTCCTGAATTTGTCGCTAAAGCAACCTCGAAAACATGGAAGCTATCTTCGACAATCAGCAGATGCTCTTCGGTCGCATCAGCAGGACGGTGAGCAACTTCCAGAAGATGGGCGCCGCATGGATGACTCGCGGAGCCGCGATAGCACGAATCGAGACGCTCGAGTCACAGTGGGCTCAATTCAAGGATACTCATCAGCTCATAAAAACTAAGGCCGTTCCCACGGACAAACTCCGACCATACTTCGTGGAAGAGGTGTTCGATAAGACCGAGGAAGCGTATACGGTGGCAAAAGGCGAGCTTATCGAATATCGCGATTCGCTCAACACTCCGGCAGCCGGCGCGCAGCCGACTGTACCAGCTGAAAGCGCACCCGGATCGTCGAGCATTCGAAGGGTCCCACGTATAACCTTAGTGAAGTTCGCCGGTGAGTACGTCAAGTGGCCCAGCTTTCGTGACATGTTCATCGCCATGGTGGGTTCCAACACTGAGCTTACCAAAGTGGAAAAGCTCCACTATCTGAAAACGAACCTGGTCGGCGAACCGGAACAATTGACCCGGAACATCCCAACGTCTGACGACAACTTTCATCGGGCGTGGGATCTATTGTATCACACGTATGAACACAAAGCTCAATTAGTGAAGGCGCATCTAACCACTCTCTTCGCCATCCCATCGGTCACCACCGAGTCCGTTACGGAACTGAAGCGACTGCTAAACACCACCCTCGAAGTGATTGGCGTGCTGAAGACTCTCGAGAGACAGGTCGATCATTGGGACGACATCCTCGTCTTCATGTCCGTTGAGCGGCTGGATTCTCGATCGCGACGCGCATGAGAGATTTCACGGAACGATTCAAGAGAACCATCCACGTTCCCCGAGTTTCAAAAGTTCCTTGAGACTCGCATCAGAACAGTGGAGTTCTTCGCACCCTTACCAAGCAAGGAAAGCGCATCGTCCCGATCCTACCAGACCGCTAAGGATAATCGAGGTAAGAGCGGTAAGGCCGTCAAAGCTAACACACATTACATGGCCGCGAAGATTCCTAAGTGTGAACAGTATGGAGCAGAACATTACCTGCGTCTCTGCCCCACCTATATCGCTAAGCCAGTGGAGGAGCGTAGCTTGGTCGTGGAGGCCAAACAATTATGCACGAACTGTTTGGGACCACACCAGCTGGCCACGTATCGGTCAGCTAGACGATGTAAGACTTGCAACGGAAGGCATCACACAAGTCTACATCCCGGATCATCAGCGTCAAGTCCAGGAGAAACGACGGCGCCTTCGGAAATTCAAAGTTCGGGAAATTCGACAACCCCGAACGACTACGGCCGCGGCGGCACGCATACGTCTGGAACGACGCATGTTCATCATACGGCGGTCCCGTACGAGGATATTTCAGACGATGCTCTTGGACTCCTCGCAACGGCCATCGTGATCGCCACATCGTCCGCCGGAGGACATAACGAGACGCGAGTCCTATTCGATCAAGGATCCCAGATTTCGCTCATCTCAGAGCGACTGGCCCAGAGATTGAAATTAACCCGCCGCTGGACTCCGCTTTCTGTATGCGGATGGGGAGGTCAAATCGCCGTTCGGTCAAAGGGTATCATTACAGTACAGATAGCCTCACGATTTTACCTTGACAAGCTGTTTCAGGTCGACGCTCACGTCGTCCCTGGACTTTCGGATTATTTGCCAGACGGCAAAATCAACGCGCAGGTATTCCCTCATCTACGGGACCTGCCACTGGCGGATCCTGCGCTGGAGCGCACGCTCCGTATAGAATTGCTGCTCGGCTCCGGAACGTACGCGCGTTTGCTACGGAAGGGCGTACGCATCGGAAACCCAGGCACTCCCATTAGGCAAGAGACAGCACTAGGCTGGGTGTTATCTGGACCATACCCGTCATAGTCCTCGAGCAAGCCGAAAGCGTCCAGCAGTGCGACCATTCTCCAGTGCACTGCGGATCAGAAGCTGCATGACATGCTGCAGCAATTTTGGCTTCAGGAGGAGTCAACGACCAATCGAGCGCCGCTGACTCCAGATGAACTTGATTGCGAGCGCCATTTCAACGCAACCCATCGTCGATTAGACAATGGTCGCTACGTCGTTCGGCTCCCCGTTAAAAGGAATATCGGGAAACTAGGAGATATATTGGGAGCGGCTAAGCAAGTACTCACACGTCTGGAGAAACGATTCACAGTCAATCAAGCTCTTCAACAGACCTACACCGATTTCCTTGGAGAGTATGAGGCGCTCGGACACATGGCTCCGGTTACGCTCCAACCAGAGTCTCGCATAGAGCATAAACCATGTTGCTACTTGCCGCATCATGGCGTTTTCAAAGATACGAGCAGTACGACCAAGCTTCGCGTCGTCTTCAACGCCTCGCAGCCGTCGGATACCTCCATCAGCCTCAACGACTGTCTACATATAGGCCCGAAGCTGTAGAGGGAATTACCGGACGTCGTGACACGGTGGCGCTTACACCGTATCGTCTTCGCCGCAGACATCGAAAAGATGTACCGTCAGATTTGGGTCGCATCGGAGGATCATGATCTGCAGCGGATCCTGTGAAGACGAGTTGCCGAGGAACCTATTCAAGCCTTCCAGTTACGCACGGTCACATACGGTGTCAGCAGTGCACCGTACTTGGCGCTTCGGACGCTGCAACAACTGGCTCAGGATGAAGAACGACGGTTCCCAATCGGAGCAGAAACATTACGCAAAGACGTTTATGTCGACGACGTGCTTTCAGGTGCAGACGATCTTTCAGCGGTACTTGAGAAGCAACACCAGGTTCTTGAGCTTCTCAAGGCGGGCGGGTTCAATTTACGGAAATGGATGTCCAATTATCCGATCCTTCTGGAGTCCACCCCCCAAGAGTTTCGTGAAGAGGCTCAATTCTTTCAATTTGAAGAGAATCCAGCATTCAAGCTATTGGGTCTTACTTGGAGGGTACAGTCAGACACCTTTGGATTTCAGGTGAAAATCCCAGCAACTACACCGAGGATCACCAAGCGATCGGTGCTATCGAGCACGGCACAGCTCTTCGATCCATTGGGATGGATCGCCCCGGTAGTCATCACCGCAAAAATTCTGCTCCAAGGGTTATAGACGCGTGGACTTGGATGGGATGACCCGCTCCCTGAAGGATTGGCTATCACGTGGCAGGAATTCCACGCTCAATTGACGGAGCTCAGGAATGTCTCTGTTCCCCGGTGGCTTGGTAGTCGAGTGAACAGTGGAACAATGGAACTGCACGGATTCTGCGACGCGTCGGAGCGAGCATACGCTGCAGTTGTGTATCTTCGATCCACACACGCCGCCGGAGAGACGCAGGTTACGATAATAACCGCCAAGACGAAGGTAGCTCCACTGAAGAGTATCTCGTTGCCACGGTTGGAACTGGCTGCGGCTATGCTACTGGCTCGAGTAGTAGCCCAAATAAAGGACGTTACAACACTGGGGTCACAACCGATCTACCTCTGATCGGACTCTTCTATAACGCTGCACTGGATAAGCCAATCACCGTCGCGATGGAAAACGTTCATAGCAAATCGGACGTCCGAAATACAAACGCTGCTGCCTCAGGCAAAGTGGCGGCACGTCCCTGGAACAGACAACCCAGCGGACTGCGCCTCTCGAGGCATTTCACCCGCAGAATTACCACAACATCCGTTGTGGTGGAGAGGACCAGGGTGGCTCACCGCGCCTCCGCAATATTGGCTAACGGAAATAACCAAAGTTCCCTCAGGCATCGACGTCGAAGAACGGATGCAAACCAACCTGGTAAACCCGGCTACAGGGGACGTTTGGGATCTCACCGGCCGCTATTCCTCACTTATTCTGCTATTGCGCATTACAGCGTGGTGCCTACGCTACATCCAGCGACTGCAAGAACGAGTCCAGTCCACCAGGCTTACTCAACGCCTATCAAAAGGCACAGCGGCGTGCCTTACACCAGTCGAACTCGACAGGGCTCGGCTACATTGGATTCGACGAGTGCAGCAGACGCACTTCTCGACCGAAATAAGGGCGCTTAGAAGCAATGATGCTCTACCAGCGAAGAGTTCATTGCAGCGTCTAACACCATTCCTGGACCCGCAAGAGCTACTACGCGTGGACGGTCGTCTCAAACACGGTACTCTCAGTCCTGATGAACGCCACCCATGCATTATCCCATCAGCCTCGGTTCTTACTACTCTTATCGTCGACGCTAGCCATAAAGCGGTATTGCACGGGGGAGCGCAGCAAACCCTTGCCTATTTGCGCCGTCGATATTGGATTCCACGCGGACGGACGACAGTACGGGCTCACATCAATCGGTGCATAATATGCTACCGACAACGACCGACTCCCACCATGCAGCTGATGGGTCACCTTCCAGCAGAACGGATCACTCCAGCGAGACCCTTCAGCAGTAGCGGAGTCGACTTTGCCGGTCCGATCCAACTTCGTACCACGAAGGGACGTGGGCATCGAGCATACAAAGGCTACGTGGCAATCTTTGTGTGTTTTGCCACAAAGGCCGTCCATCTGAAAGCGGTAACCGACTATACCACGGATGGTTTCTTAGCCGCGTTCAAACGGTTCACAGCGAGGCGCAGAATCTGCACCACGTTATTCAGCGACCAAGGAACCAACTTCGTCGGGGCAGAGGCCCAGCTTGGGAACCTATTCCGCGAAGCTTCAAGGGAGAGTGAGGTCATCGCCAATCGATTGGCCAATGATGGGACCCGTTGGCGGTTCAATCCGCCAGCATCGCCACACTTTGGTGGACTGTGGGAAGCCGGAGTTAAGTCTGTGAAGCATCACCTACGACGGGTGATCGGTGACACGACTTTGACCTACGAGGAAATGAGCACGTTTTTGGCTCAAGTCGAAGCGTGTCTCAACTCCCGGCCACTACAACCCTTGACGGAAGACCCGGACGATCTCACTGCTCTAACGCCAGGACACTTCCTTGTCGGATCCGCCCTCACAGCCGTGCCGGAACCGCGGCTACAAGACGTGCCTCTCAATCGGTTAACCCGATGGCAATTAACGCAACGGATGACCGAGGAATTCTGGACGCGTTGGTCCAGAGAGTACTTGCAACAACTTCAGGCCCGGGTCAAATGGCGCCAGCGTCAACCGGCAGTACAACTAGGCGACATCGCCCTCCTGCGGGATGAACGGCTCCCACCGAGTAAGTGGGCGCTCGTCCGGATCATCCGCCTTCATCCAGGGCAGGACGGCCACGTACGCGTGGTCGACGTCCGTACGGCAACCACTGAACTGACTCGGCCGATCGTCAAGTTGTGCCTGCTTCCTCGCATTCGGGGCGAGGCAGCCGCCACATCGAGCGACGTATCCTTCGATAATTAATACAGTAATCTCCGATTGTTTCGCCATCGTCGCCGATGGCAAGGCGGGCGGAATGTTCGCGCCAAAGATGCGCGACCGGTGGCGGACGAATTGGTTAGATTAACGGCAGCCTACGTGGCACTTCGCAAGTCTCGCGCCACGTAGACTGCCCCACTCTAGCGTCCGAACCGTGAATGGAACTAGTCGTTACGTAACGTGTGATCGCGTTCGTCTTCTCCTTGTACTCACGATTTCCGACCGACGTGCTCGACAATAATCGCGGACCGATCCGTATTTCCGTCTTTCTAACAAAACAGTTAAAAAGCCAAAAAACGAAAATTGCAAGATCCGCCATTACAAATTCAATATGGCGGATAATGGTCCGAAACGTTGGCAAAAATATACTTAGGCCGAGTACTTTTGAAAAGTTGATTAGAAATTTTAATCGGCTCTGGGGCCGATTTCAAATGGAAACCCGGCTATGCCCTTTCTCGACAAATTTTTTTCTCGCATTTTTTCAATCTAAACAAATTTAAAAAAGGAGAACAGAATTATTGGATTATAAAGAGGAAATCTTAAACAAAATTCCACTTCAAGGTTTGAGTCGATACATTGAAAGGAACACAAATGGCAACTGTTTTTCTGCGTGGGGTCCATTGGACCCAGTGTGACCACTACGTTATTTTTAGGAGGTGTGACCACTACGGGTTAAAGAATGCAAAAATGTAGTTTAATGTCCACTAAATATGTATTTACAGAACAATTTTCTTTTGCACAAATTTATACTAATTTGTTTACAAAAAAATTACCCAAATTTACAAAAAAAAGGTTATTACCAATGCAAAAAATAATATTCCAAGAATAGTGGAAAAGTCACTGACATTGAAATATTGGCGGATTCACTCGTCTTCTTCAGGGTTTATAGCGTCAATGGGAGGGTCGTCGATGTAATCGCTGACGTCGTCGTCGTTTTCAAGTCCGCCAGACCTCAAGCTTTGGTAAAAACTCCTCGCTTCTGGGATTTCTAAAAATTGTGAGAGGTAAAAGAGATCTCTGAGTTTGGCAGCTTTAATAGGGAGTTCCCCATCATATAATCTCTTCAGTTCCACGACGGGCTTCGGAGGTTCCTGTTTTCTTTTTTTCGAAGTCAAAGTTTTCGTAGGCGGCAGTGGATTCAATAATGGAGAACTTGTGTACGGGCTAGAGTACGTTGCTTTGTAGTAAACTAAATTCTCGCTGGTGGCACTTATTTTGAGCATTCTTATTGGTTTGGTGGGGAACGGACACTTTTTTGGATAAATGGACGACAGATGTTTTGTCCAGTTTTGGAAAATATCGAGGTCCTGGCCACAATCCACCACTTGAAAAGGAGTCAGTTTTACACAGGCGTTTCTGAAAATATCTCTCCAGTCATCAGGAGTTTTAGTGTATGAATTTTGTTTGATAATACTCATATCACACGGTCACACTCCATGTAAGAGTGGCCTCGAATCGGGAAAATAACCTTGATGGTTTCCTATTTCCCTTTTTGGGTTACCAAATAGTGCAAAACCCTTATACACGTAAAATTGTTATTATTCCCTCCGCATGAGTAGCAAAATATCATAAGTTCTTTTACTGCTGGGGACAAAATATTGCATACGAAATGATGCAACATAGAGCAAACATCGTCAGCTCCTTTTTTTGCTATAGACTCGTCGTACCTGTAGAAAACTGTCTGTTGAGTTGAAAGGACATGGATGTTGAAACTAATGAAGTTTAGTTGACGTCTGTAGTAGACGTCATTAGTAGTAATGTTTGGGCAAGGCCTTCCTGACCCAGGCGCAACAGGGCCTTAATCGCAATGACGGGGTTCTTCCCCACACGCGCTGTCGATGACGGAGTTCTCCCGCAGTACAGCTAATATTCAAATATACCTAACGATGAGATGACAGGGTTATTCCCCAAATCCGATTGCATCATCGAATTCTACGCCTCAAAATCCTTTAGAATCCATTTCGAGCTTGTTTCACGTCAAAATGTCGATGGCGGGGTTTTTCCCCTGGACTCTTCAATTAAGTTCGACCTTATACACGTACTTACAAAGAACAAATTCCCGTATCTAGCTCAAATTTCACAAAAATGGACTTGGCAGGTTTTGCATCTATACCCCTCATGTGTTGAGACCGTAATTAAAGTAGTATGGTCACGAATCGATTTCCAAGATTAAAATATGAAATAATTTTGTATGCATGTTAATATCAATAGAAACCTCCTGGTGCAATTTGTGTTAGATTGACCGTTTAGTATGTTTGATAAAAATTAATTACCAAGTAGGAAATAACCCAGAGTCTTATGGGCAAATCACATTTTTTGGGGTATGTATGTAAGATCCAAGATTAAAACATTTAAAAAACACCAAAAAACGGGGGAAAAAACAAGAATTTACAACCATTGATGAAAATTATTGACCGTTTGATACTTTAGTTATAACTAATTTCTGCTTCTCGGTGTTCGGAAATAGCGTGTCGAGTAGATGCGGCAACGTCGCGTCAATGGAGTGGGTTCACAAGCATGCATTTCAAATCTCGTTTTCCCTACTGGGCCAAGCCTCGGCAAGCGCCCACAAGCCCCAAGTGACTACAAGAGCTAGGCTCGCATTTCGATACTTTACTTTGAAAACCTCGTAAAAGTGCAATTTTTGAAAACAATGCCATTTATAGCTTACTGCGTTAAGGTTTAAAATCTGAACACAGTAAGCTATAAATGGCATTTTTGTCAGAAATTATTGCACTGACGAGGTTTTCAAAGTAAGGTATCGATTTGGAAGTCATTTACATGCTTGCCAAACCTCGGCAAGGGCCCACAAGCCCCAAACGCATTTGGGAGTCTTCTTGTAAGCACCCTTTGATCTGTGTTCAAAAACCGACACTCGGTCGGATCAGCCACAAGCCGAGCCAATCCAAGCCAAGCCAAACACCCCTGTTCACACTCTTGTGCTTGTGACGCTTGCCGAGGCTTGGCAAACGTGTAAAGATGATGATATGCGTTGCCACCGTTGCCACATATAAAAAGAGTTACCACATTTGAATAAGTGAAAAATAATCAAAATAATCGACTAATTCTTATAGTCATAAATCTTATAATTAACAAAGAGAATTTTCAATTTTGTATATTTTTTTTTCTTTTTTGACGACTTTTTTAATATTTTTTTTACGGACACTCAACGATCACTTTGGAGAGTGACCATACTCCTTTAATGCCCTTCAAAGTGATGATTTTGCGCAAGAGTTTATCTTAGTGGCGCTCTCTTATAATTAATAATAATAATATTACTATAATATAGATATAACAATATAATTTAATGTATTATAATAATTATAATAATATAATTTATAATTATTAATCATTATATTATTAATTTATTTTTCTAAACAATTGAAGCAATTCTGATATTCAACTAGAATGTTATTATTCGATTTATTTACAGTTAAAATTTTAACTGAAAGCAACCTTTCATTTAGCGGTTTATTTTTGGTTGTATCGATCCTTTAGAGTAACATATCTGATAGGGGTAAGGAAATACTTTATTAAGATCAAATTTGTATACATTAATTACTTTGAACTAGTAAGTATACTGAATAGTCACCGAGAAGCAACTTACGAAGTGGATAATATCTTTTTCGTCGCTCAGTGCGTAAAACTCGGTTTCACGGGTGTCCTCAACCCCGTCAACCTCGTATTTGACACTTAGGGCCGGTTTTACCAACACGGTATAAACGCCGTATAGCGCTATACTGAGAATAACCAGTACTCAAGCGTTTTACCACGATGGTATAAGTCTGGAATAGGATAAACTTTGGAATAAATGCAGGGATAGCTTATCCGGCAGTTTCAGCGCTGGATAAGCTAGCTATCCTCGGTATTACCTAACTTTTTGTTTGCGTCTTTATTCTTCCGTGACAGAATCAGAACCGTGACAGAATCATAATAATTGTTATTAGTTGTGAAATAGAGTTGATTGATATGCCAGTTTTCGAATCATCATCTGATGATGAAATTGACGTCTTACAAAGAATGAGAAATTTTAGGAAAATACGTGCCCGGTAAGTAAATAAAGGATACCTATACCTACTGATTTATAACCAATATCTAATACAAAACTATTCCAGAGTTGACTATTTCGAAGAATACAATGATTGTAGAATTCTTCACTTGATTTCGTTTGGAAAAACAAACCTGTGTAAGAGATTATTGGGACAAATACGACATCGCATTGCTACGAGGTCGCAAAGAAATGCAGCAATTCAGCCAGCAACGAAATTATTGCCAACTTTAAGATTTCTTGCTTCAGGATCAATGCTAATTACTGTAGGTAATTGTTTTTATCATAATGTTAAATCTTTTAATTAGTTATTATTATATGCCGCCATCTCTGCAACCTCCGGCGACTCCTAACATCGCGAGGAGAGCTAGTTCACAGGACTACAAGTTCGTCGATCGGCATAAACCGCCACTGATCTCCCTGAAATCAATGGGCGACATACTGAAAAACATCGACAAAGTCAAATTGAAACTCGTCACAAGGTACGATTAAACAATTTTATCGTGGTAAACTTTTAATTCGCCAGGAACAAAGAGGAGTTTCGTATTGTCAGAATGTCGTGGCTACGAAGGATTGATTTTGTTCACAGTGGGCTTTTAAACGTGTTTTTCAGATCGCCGGGTGGGAGACCTTTGCGAGCCAAACGAGAAAATAGCTCTTGCAACGACCTTCAAGGCATCTTACGGAAAGGATATATCGCAATGCAATCGCCGGACAGTAGAAATTCCACCGCGACATTGACGTTCGATTATTCGTTCTAGATTAAGAACTCGATGATGCTCAAGTTCTCTAGGTCGCAGCATTTTTTCGCGTCGGTCGGTGCTCCGAGGAACGGCTATTGTAGCCTTCCTTTCCACGCGTGCGATTGAATCATGATTATAATTTTATCCAAGTCAGAGCTCTGGAGAATCAAAATTAATAGATCTCTCTTCTTTTTTTATAAATGAGTCTTTCCTTGCTAGGTAATTTCGCGCGACACATTTTAGATTATAGTTCTTTTTTAATAGGAGAATAGAAGCTCATAGAAACGTCGGGGAAATTTTTTCTCTCTTCGCTCTTTTACTCAGAAAATGCAAGTTTAAATTTAAAATTTACGCACGCGGGTCTCTAATCGCGAGAATCTCAACGATATCCAATAATATCAACCAAAGCATATGCAATGGTAGATGACTTCTTTGGTTGATATTATTGGATACCGTTGAAATTCTCGCGATTTGAGACCCGCGTGCGTAAATTTTAAATTTAAACTTGCATTTTCTGAGTAAAAGAGCGAAGAGAAAAAACAAAATTTCCCCGACGTTTCTATGAGCTTCTATTCTCCTATTAAAAAAGAACTATAATCTAAAATGTGTCGCGCGAAATTACCTAGCAAGGAAAGACTCATTTATAAAAAAAAGAAGAGAGATCTATTAATTTTGATTCTCCAGAGCTCTGACTTGGATAAAATTATAATCATGATTCAATCGCACGCGTGGAAAGGAAGGCTACAATAGCCGTTCCTCGGAGCACCGACCGACGCGAAAAAATGCTGCGACCTAGAGAACTTTAGCATCATCGAGTTCTTAATCTAGAACGAATAATCGAACGTCAATGTCGCGGTGGAATTTCTACTGTCCGGCGATTGCATTGCGATATATCCTTTCCGTAAGATGCCTTGAAGGTCGTTGCAAGAGCTATTTTCTCGTTTGGCTCGCAAAGGTCTCCCACCCGGCGATCTGAAAAACACGTTTAAAAGCCCACTGTGAACAAAATCAATCCTTCGCAGCCACGACATTCTGACAATGCGAAACTCCTCTTTGTTCCTGGCGAATTAAAAGTTTACCGCGATAAAATTGTTTAATCGTACCTTGTGACGAGTTTCAATTTGACTTTGTCGATGTTTTTCAGTATGTCGCCCATTGATTTCTGGGAGATCAGTGGCGGTTTATGCCGATCGACGAACTTGTACTCCTGTGAACTAGCTCTCCTCGCGATGTTAGGAGTCGCCGGAGGTTGCAGAGGTGGCGGCATATAATAATAACTAATTAAAAGATTTAACATTATGATAAAAACGATTACCTACAGTAATTAGCATTGATCCTGAAGCAAGAAATCTTAAAGTTGGCAATAATTTCGTTGCTGGCTGAATTGCTGCATTTCTTTGCGACCTCGTAGCAATGCGATGTCGTATTTGTCCCAATAATCTCTTACACAGGTTTGTTTTTCCAAACGAAATCAAGTGAAGAATTCTACAATCATTGTATTCTTCGAAATAGTCAACTCTGGAATAGTTTTGTATCAGATATTGGTTATAAATTAGTAGGTATAGGTATCCTTTATTTACTTACCGGGCACGTATTTTCCTAAGATTTCTCATTCTTTGTAAGACGTCAATTTCATCATCAGATGATGATTCGAAAACTGGCACATCAATCAACTCTATTTCACAACTAATAACAATTATTATGATTCTGTCACGGTTCTGATTCTGTCACGGAAGAATAAAGACGCAAACAAAAAGATAGGTTATACCGAAGATAGCTAGCTTATCCAGCGCTGAAACTGCCGGATAAGCTATCCCTGCATTTATTCCAAAGTTTATCCTATTCCAGACTTATACCATCGTGGTAAAACGCTTTCGTACTGGTTATACCCTTGTCGAAAACCACTACAGCGGACTGAACACTACAATGGTCAGTAGTGGTTTCTACAATAATGGTCAGTAGTGGTATACAGTGGTGAATAGTGGTCAGTAGTGGTATACAGTGGCGAATAGTGGTATGCAGTGGTACGTAGTGGTAAGAAGTGGTAAGTAGTGCACATGTAATGGTTATACTATTTTTTTTATTGAATCATATAAAAAGGGTACAAAATTTAAATTATACGATGGATGTATCACTTCGGCTCCCGAAAACTGCAATCACGCGAATTGAAGAAAGGTATAATACCTACCTACATAAATTTAAATGTTACTTATAGAAGACAATGCAATGGTAGATGACTTCTTTAGTTGATATTATTGGATACCGTTGAGATTCTCGCGATTGTAGACCCGCGTGCTTAAATTTTAAGTTTAAACTTGCATTTTCTAGTAAAAAAGCGAAGGGATAACAAAATTTTCCCGACGTTTCTATGAGCTTCTATCCTCCTATTAAAAAAGAACTATAATCTAAAATGTGTCGCGCGAAATTACCTAGCAGGGAAAGACTCATTTATAAAAAAAGAAGAGAGATTTATCAATTTTGATTCCCCAGAGCTTTGACTCAGATAAAATTATAATCATGATTCAATCTCACGCGTGGAAAGCAAGGCTACAATAGCCATTCCTCGGAGCACCGTCCGACGCGAATGCTGCGACCCAGAGAAATTGAGCGTCATCGAGTTCTTAATCTAGAACGAATCATCGAGCGTCAACGTCGCGGTGGAATTTCTTCTGTCCGGCGATTGCATTGCGATATATCGTTTCCGCGTAAGATCTCTTGAAGGTCGTTGCAAAGGCTATTTTCGAGTTTGGCTCGCAAAGGTCTCTCACCCGGCGATCTGAAAAACACGTTTAAAAGCCCACTGTGAACAAAATCAATCCTTCGCAGTCACGACATTCTGACAATGCGAAACTCCTCTTTGTTCCTGGCGAATTAAAAGTTTACCGCGATAAAATTGTTTAATCATACCTTGCGACGAGTTTCAATTTGACTTTGTCGATGTTTTTCAGTATGTCGCCCATTGATTTCAGGGAGATCAGTGGCGGTTTATGCCGATCGACGAACTTGTAGTCCTGTGAACTAGCTCTCCTCGCGATGTTAGGAGTCGCCGGAGGTTGCAGAGATGGCGGCATATAATAATAACTAATTAAAAGATTTAACATTATGATAAAAACGATTACCTACAGTAATTAGCATTGATCCTGAAGCAAGAAATCTTAAAGTTGGCAATAATTTCGTTGCTGGCTGAATTGCTGCATTTCTTTGCGATCTCGGTGCAATACGATGTCGTATTTGTCCCAATAATCTCTGGCCGGTTTTGTTTTTCCAAACGAAATCGAGTGAAGAATTCTACATCATTGTAAGTATTCTTCGAAATAGTCAACTCTGGAATAGTTTTGTATTAGATATTGATTATAAGTTAATAGGTATAGGTATCTTTTATTTACTTACCGGGCACGTATTTTCTTCGGATTTCTTATTCTTGGTAATACGTCAATATCTTCATCAAATGATGATTCAAAAACTGGTTTATCAAATAACTCCATTTCAAAATTAATAACAATTTACCACAACGATCAGGTTATGACTATGTCACGAAGAATATAGACACAAACAAAAAGTTAGGTTATACAGAGGATAGATAGCTTATCCCACGATGAAACTGCCGGATAAGTTATGTCTGCATTTATTCCAAAGTTTATGCTATTCCAGACTTATACCATACTTGTAAAACGCTTGCGTACTGGTTATTCTCATTATAGCGCTATACCGCGTTTATACCGTGTTGGTAAAACCGGCCCTAAATATCACTTTTGGATCACTGCTCACCACCATTGAACCACTACTGACCATCATTGAACCACTGCTCACCACTATTGTGCCACTACTCAGGTTTTCAGTAGTGGTTGAAAATATTCTGTAGTGTTCTGTAGTGGTTTTCGACACGGGTATTCTCAGTATAGCGCTATACGGCGTTTATACCGTGTTGGTAAAACCGGCCCTAAGTATTCCATTTATAGTTGTATTTATTAAGCTGGCCACTGCGGGGATGGCTTACTTCGATCCGTCCGGCAATTAGCCTTCAATGAAGAACGTGAGATTGTAAGTATAGTCTGTTAAATAAGAGCGTGTACGGCATTATTCATGAAGACATTATTCAACAATGTTTCTTTCAACATACATACGTTTGATATGGTCCAAGGCAATGCACAATTTGGTTAATAATGAGTTCAATCACCACCATCGATTATTGCTTGGCATCTCCGAGGCATACTATCCATCCAATTTTCGGCGTATTTACGGGGAAGTGCCTTCCAAATGTGTCGAATTTCTCGGGATAGCTGCTTCACAGTGAAGACACGTTTTCATCGAAGCTTCTGCTTGTTTATGAAAACGTGTTCACTGTGAAGTAGCTATCCTGAGAAATTCGACGCGTTTGGAAGGCACTTCCCCGCGAATACGTCGAAAAATGGGTGGATACTATGCCTCGGAGATGCCAAGTGATTGTCGATGGTGGTGATTGGACTCATTATTAACATAATTGCGCATTGCCTTGGAACATGTCAAACGTATGTATGTGGAAGAAAACATTGTTGAATAATTTCTTTATGAATAATGCCATACACACTCTTACTTAACTGACTGTACGTTTGCAACCCTTGTTCGCCAAACCGTATTACCTTTCTATTGTTTGTACACCCGGGGACACGGTATCTGTCGCTGATGACTTTTTTTAAACGTTATTTTTAAACGTACTAACCAATAATTAATAATCCTCATGCTTTCATTAACGAGAGTAGACGCCACCGTAGCTAATGAGCGCATGAGAATTAATTATTCATTGGTTAGTACGTTTAAAAATAACGTTTAAAAAAAGTCACCAGCGACAGATGCCGTGTCCCTGGGTGTACCTGAGTTTTCATCCATATTTTTGTTACACTACTAGTAGTGTATAAAACAAAATAACAATGGGTGCATTCAGCAGATCATTCCGCTCCGCAACAGTTGTGGAGCAGCTCAGTAAAAATCTGCTGCACGCGCATTCTACCGAGCGCTCCAAGTGAGCGCAAGTGGTAGCGGTCGCCATGTTTTGTAGCGAAGAAGAGTTACGCTCCAGCGCTCCCGCTCACTTCCATCGGAAGAAGTTTTGGCGCATTTTATGAATGATGTCGAGCGGTGTGAACCGATGTGTCGAATTCCGTCTGTCGTGCGATGGAACATCTTATATTTTATGTATTATTACGAAAAAAATTACATTTTCTTGCCACCGGCAATGGAGTTAATACTGTTTAGCTCTGAGGTGCTGATATAAACAACACGATATTTTGTAACCAGAGATAACACCGGACAACAGTGATTTTGTTACTCGAACCAAACCAGGTGATTCTTATATAGATTTATGTGTGCTAAAAACGAATCTAACTCTCAAATTTGCATACCACACGTCAGGATTTTTAAATACTTGAAGTTAAATATAAGAAAACGGGCGATTTTGGCCATATTCACGGGTCTATTACTAACTAAAAAATGTTTCTTTTCGAACTTTTTAATACATTAGTTTATTGTTTCTGAACGATTTTACAAAGCCAAATTTCAATCCCAAAGTACGATTTTTCAAAGCTAAAGTACGACAAGTCGATCATTTAAATCCACTGCGCCACGCGCCTAATGTATCGCAGGCCACGGCCAGAACTTGTTGTCAGCAGAACAGAGAGCGCTACTGGGTGCTTTCCTTTTACTGACACAAGTCGACACGAGTCGACTCGTCTCGCCGAAAGCAGCCCCCTGCAACTCACACGTATTCCCATTAGATATTTTTGACCACGCTTTGTCGCCAGTCGTACTAATCCGCTACGTGGCGCCCTATCGCTGGCCCTGTGTTGGCTGCTGCTGGCTGCTGGGGCCCCTTTCTCGAATCACTCGCAAAGTTGCGTGCACGCACGTTGCGAGCGGTCTAAGATACGTATACGTTTCGAAGTGGCCTTCGCAGTGGCTTTCTCGAGCGGGAGTTGCGAGTACTCGTAACTAGAAACGTATACGTTTCTTTTGCGAGTGGTTAACGCTTGGCAACGTTGTAGGATGTACGAACAGTTGAATAAATATGGATTAGATGATACTAAATTTTCAGAATATATTGGTTTACTTCTTATGACATGCTTTTAGCGCGTAGTTTTGAATACTTTCTTATTACGCATCACACGATGCACGTATAAATATATTTCTATTAGTGTCCTTTGGATACTTATAATATTTGTTTATCCGTCCAACCGTCCATGAACAACTTATTTTAAAAACATTCACATTTTAATAATGTTATCAAACTTTCTTTATAATTTCCTGCTATTATATTTTTGTCAAAAGGATTTTATACATTTTATTTGAAATTCTGTAAAAATAGGTGGTGACTTGGTTGCTTTATACACTATAGAATTTGATCCTGATTAGATAATTTTTTAAGATGTTATCTGCAAAAGTTCAAAATTTTTATGCGATAACTTTTAAGCAGATACAGCTATTTGCATACAACTCAGCCTTATTTACGTAGTTTGGATATACAATGGAGTTTGAACATTTTTCAAATTGCGCGAAATTAATTACAGTTAAATGTCGAAAGTATACGACATTTATTAATATAGAATATCTGTCTTAGAATTAATAAGCGACGCACACCAAATACACAATATGTATATGTATACATATAAGCACTCAGAAAAGAAGACAAGACGCAAAACGCTGAATTTTTTTTGTATATGAATGTAAGAAACTGGAATAATAGCATATGTATATATAATGATATAAACATTAAAATTTCTATAGTAAGGGAAAGTTATAATTTTGTATTGCCTCCTCCAATTTTATAATATATATTATCGATGTGTGTTACATGAAGAATTGAATTGTATGGAAAACTATTCATTTTTCAATTACAATGTATTATGTGATTCATAAAAAATAACAGACTTAGTTTAAGTAAGAATAGCGAATGAGTCCTAATGAATATTATCTCTATCTTATAATTAATACACCTTATTATGAAATCAATAGTCACGTAATACTAATCCTTTATTACACTCCATGACAACGTTACATTAATGAATATTTTTATCCCCATATAAAAACTACAATCTCTTCGTACCAAATGAAATATTCCTTATATTACTTATTCCTACTTTATTCAGTTAAGCGTACAAATACTGCGGACGATGTTACCGCGGAGAAGCCGACTTTCACCAAGAGCATGTGTTTGGGATTGTCATCATAAAACAATAAACCGTTCCAAGTTTTGGGTTTCGAGGAGGGAGTTTTCAGAGCCCATTTCTCCGGAAATTCTGCAAATAAGTGCAATCGAATTCTGTAACCCGTGGTAGAAACATCGTAGAAAATGAATGAAGCTAGTGAAAGAAAGAAGCGAACCGCAAATGTGACGGAGGAGCAGCGGAATTTGTTGGTCGAATTCATGGCAAAGCATCCGCAATTAGTGAGCGGAAAATTTTCCCAAGAGTTCACTTATAAAGACGCATCAGCTTTATGGGAACCGTGGCTAACATTTTGAATGCGTGTAATGGTGCCAAGCGGGACTGGAAGAGTTGGAGAAAAGTAAGTATATATTCAGTTTCTGAAGTCAGTTTCTATGCATTAAATGTTAATTTTATTTGACATATGATTGCTGACGAAAGTGTACATACACAGTTGAAAGTTTTTGATTAACTAAACATGAAAACTGTTATCTGCATTCGTTTTTTCTATAATAAAAGTATGCAAATTTGAAAGTACATGTTTTACATTTTTACGCTTAGACCTGGCAGGATCTGCGGTCCCGCACAAAATCAAAAGGTGCTACCATCAAACGGCACTGCCGCCAAACTGGTGGGGGACCCGCCTGCACCACGACATTAAATGCGTCGGAGGAAAGAGTCATCCAATTATTAAGCCCAACAGCTATAAGTGGGATCAGTGGTGTGCGCGAGTCCACCATGGGTGATTTATTCAACGATGAAGATGAGGTATCGTCTACATATTTTACACATTGTGCAATTTTTATGACATTGTTTAAATATGACTCTGAGTTACTTACATAATGTTAAAAATCATTGACACAGGAACCACCCACGAGTGAGATCGTGGAATTCCTTGAAACAGACGATCTGATGACGTTATACAGAAGTGGGGAAGAGTCAGCGCAGCTGGAAAGCTTCGAAGTAGAGGAGTCTCAGCAGGACTCAGCGCAGTTGGAGAGCGCTCACGCAGAAGAATCGCAGCAGGAAGCAGAAGCGAGTTTATCTACGGAAAATAGACATTTACAATCTAGCCAACCAAAGAAGAGACAAACGGCGCAGGAGCGCCTAAACAGAACGGCTCACGCAGCGGATTGTCTCTCCGCCACAGCCGAGCGTACATATCAACTGCGTAAGAACCATTATGAAATAATGCAAGACCTGAAAAGGCAAAAAGTCGCATTATTAGAAAGATTTGTTACGGCTGTAGAAACCTTAGTTTCAAGGCAGTAGATTCGAAGTACGAATTTGGAATAAAATAGAGTTACAATTATAATTATATATTCATTCATTCATTCATTCATTCATTCATTTTCTCCGTGAAATTCCACTACGTTTCCTGTAAAAATGTCAAAGTATCTTGTTATACCTTCTCCAAAATATTTTGCTTTTCCCTGGAATACGCGGAAGTTTTCTCCGTTATGAAAAATGATTACGAATAATCCTTTGCCGCAATCTTCGACCAGCTGCTAATTGGGGATTTATCTTACGAGCAGCTGCAACATCTTGGTCCACAATATCCACAGGTGGCGGGTTGTCGATCATTCCAAAATCGAAACCTTCGTCTTCCTGGAACTCAGGTTGTATATTATGTTCGATGCACATATTATGAAGAATAACACAGGCGTTAACTATTTTTCCTGCTTTCTCCGGGGCATAGTGCAAAACTCTATGTTTCAGTAGGCAGCGGAATCTCATTATAAGAACGCCATTGCATCTTTCTATGAGAGACCGACAACTCTTTTGGGACGCGTTGAAACGTCCTTCCGGAGTGCCAGGCTGAGGATTTGGCAAGGGTGTTATGAGCCACGGACGAAGCTGGTATCCAGAATCACCTTCACAAAATACGGTTTAATGTAGCAATCGAATCACGTAAGTAAAAAGATAGCAATATAAGCAGTGTTTGAGAGAATTATACAAACCTAGTAAGAAAAACGTATTTCCTTCGTATCTCCTGTGCACTTCTTCCATAGCGCGTGACATATTGGAATTGTTCCAAATATGGTTGTCGTTGGAACTTCCAGGGAAACGTGCATTAACGTTCATGATCTTCAACCGCCAGTCACAAACCTTTAAAAAGTACATTTTTTAACTGCATTGCTTCGCGTACATTTAGAGTCTTGACTATGACTTCTTGAAAGACCTCCGATGCAAACGGGGGTTTAAAAGTAAACAATAAGAATTGTAGAACCATCCAAATCTTACCAATTGAACATTCAGAGAATGGTAACCTTTTCGGTTAACATAAAGGTGTTCCAGATGTAACGGGTCATGAATTTTCGGTGGATAGATCGCGACGTGTGTACAATCTACACATCCAACCACACCCGGAAAATTATGTGCTGCGTGAAACCTGTAAGTTTGGATATTTTGTAATGACAATGTAGGCGAACCACATTCATATACTTTATACAGTAATTTTTGAAGAAAAATAACAAATGTGTAATTAAACATTACCACTTAATAAAATAAAATTTGATATAATATGCAATTGATTGAATTTCATAAGTCAACAATTTTACTGTAAATGTGATGGCTGGCTGAATAGTCTATACGAAGTTATAAACCAATAAATAACTTACTCGCTTCGAAGTTGTATTAAATCTTCCAATCTTCCAGGAAATCGAACCCATCGATTCATAAATGCAGGTTGATTCATAATATTGACAACCTCATTTATGCTCCTGCTGACGGATGCTGGACTGATAGAAATACCAAGATTGTATCCAATACATGGTTGGTAACTTCCACTCGCGAAAAAATTTAATGCCGTTAGTACCTATTACAGTGTAGAATATCGTATATTTTAACACAGAAATATTTTTATGGCACGAAAACAAAGAAAACTGCATCATACACAATTAATACCTTTACAGTACAACTTAGTGCTGAGGTACGTCCCGGCTGCTCCATAAAACATTCTAAGTCATGGATGAGATTTCGCACCAATGGCTTAGTCAGTCTAAATTGTTGCAAAAATTGCCTGTCGGTAAACTCATCAAATACGTCTACTCGTCTGTCGAAAACTCTTCTTGGCGGTTGTTGCGCAGCAGCTTCTACTTCTTCCAGACCATCCAATACAACCGCATGAATTATATCATCTAATTCCGCCATACCTGTGATTAATAATACGTATTATTTATTATTATATTATTTATTATTATATATATATATATATTATATATACAATTGACAGAGTAAGCAAATATTATATTTTAGGTTATTTTAGGAAGCTATGTACAACAGCTTTGCTCAATCTAAATTGTTTGGCGAACCTTATCATTTAATAGTATGAATTATATCGTTCATCATCCATTACCTTTTATTTACCTTCGCCAATTTTTCTTTCCTTTCAATTAACACTTTTTCCAACTCACTTTAACAACTTCACTTTCCCGCCAAATAATACACAAGATACGTATACGTTTCGATGTTGCGAGTGGTCTAAACCACTCGCAGCATACCACTCGTAAAGATACGTATACGTTTCTCAAAGCGCTCGCAACGCGAACTCGAGAAAGCCACTTTCAGTTACGAGCGCTCGCAAGTCCGAAGTTACGTATACGTTTCTCTTGCGAGTGGTTCGAGAAAGGGGCCCCTGGCTGTTAGCTGCGCTGGCTCATATAAAATTCGTTCGAACATTTACTGGACTATTTCTATTACTTCATAAAATTCCTTATCCCTACATATTTATTACAAAATGGAATAATGCTTCATTGCACTCAAGCCCCTTCATTCACACCTCATTCGTCCGCTTTCAGCCGGGCCTGCCGGACCAGCGACACTGCGCCACCACGCTGTTGGCGACAACGGTTTGGTCATGCGAAACTCAGTTGTAGGAGGCTGGCCGAAAGTGCTTTCCATTTAGTTTGTGTCGCCGTGAGTCGGCGACACGAGTCACCTCAAACAGACTCCGCTAGAGAGCTGAGTTCACTCTGAGTTTGAGTATAAAAGGAGCGAAAGTTTGAACGAACGGGGTGTCGTGCCGTAACGAGGCGGTCGCGACTTTCGTATAAATCGACCGCTTCCCTTATGACGAAATCGCGTCGCTGAGTTGTGAGAACGATACTCTTGTAACGAATTCGTATCGCGGAGCTGTGAGAGCGAGACTCTAAGGTCACAAGTCTATAATCGAATCGCAGGGAAGGTACTCGTCGACGAAGTAACTGAACGTACTTATAAAATGAATAGTAACGTTTATTCAAAACTCGAGGTAACGTGGATACAATCGTGGCTCACAGGAGACTAGCTCCAGGCGTTCGCCGGTCCTTTCTTAAGGACTCGGCGCGGACCAGGTGGGGGAACCAGGACCAAAGGGGCTGGGTCGTCGGCATCTTTGAGGTAAATCGCTTTGTGAGGTGCGACACCTCCCCTGTTAGATTGAGCTTGGTCCTCCAAGTTCGCTGAATGATATTGGACCACTGTGTGACTGGCCAATTCTCCTCTTTCCTGTGTAGTATATGTTCCTCCAGTACCAAAGTTGCAACAATTGTAGGTGATTGTTTGGCAGCCGGTGACGTAGCGCTTCATTATGCTTGATGTCGCCTTCCAGATACATGATAGTATTCCAAATCGACTTAGTATATACAGTACGGTTAATGTAATACAAGCGTAGCCTACGTAGGTAAGTGATTTATATAATTCTTCTTTCCAGGTGAGTACGCGGTGGTGTGTTAGCATATCATTAATCTGAGCGTCTATGTTATCGGCTGTTGTTGCAAGTTTCTGTAGTATTTTAGGTGAGAGGTGTGGTGACGTCAAATTGAGTGCCTTTATTTCGCTTATTTGTACACGGAGAGAAATCGTCAGTACTATTTGCCTGAAATTCAGGGAAAAAATACCCAACTAGTACGGTAATCGTGTTGCATTTGGTCAGTAAGGTAAAAAATATCATGCATTCAAAGAGTTTTTCATGTTCTCGAAAGTAAAATGTGACCTCTGTATCAAATAAAAAATGTGGTTGGAATAGATGAAAATTATGGCTGAAATAGATTGAAAGTGTCAAACAATGAGAAAGATTTTACTGTTCTCGGGGTAGAAACTGCTGCACCGGTACGGTAAAATATACTAACCTGTACTGTGTGAAATTATTACTAACCTCAAGGATTATTTTTTTCCCACCAATTAGAATATAAATTTACCGTTCAATGTGATACTTTTTATTTTACGTTTTTATATTTTTTATTTATCCGTGAGCAAATTTTCTTCACCTTATTAAGTGAAAATTAATTATTAAATTAAAAATTGTATGGAAATTTTCATATATTTTGTTCTAATTACTTGTTTAATATCGGGAATTGAATTCTTTTCCTGACATTTGAGCTAAGTGCGTTTATTTGTGACCGTTGCTATCGAGCGTCGCGTCGTTCCGCGTCTTTCGTACCAGTGCAGTGCCGAAAAATTCGCATCACGGAGGAAGTCGCGGCATCGGGATACGTACCCGCGCTTACCTGTGCCAGAAATAGCAGTTTATTGCGGCCAGGTAGTAAACGATCGCTGCAAACGACGAGTATTTCTAACTTCCTTGTTACGCGTTCATTACTAATGAAAATTCGACAGCTTTTGTAGGAAATATTTCCCGAAAGAACAGTTTATTGATGAATGCGACTGATTGTGAGTTACAACGTGATGAATGTGACTGCGACTTGACTTCGACTTTTCGCCGAAGTAGCTCTTGCGATGGTCGAAGGAGTGAATGACCACCGAGCTGCCCAAGCCGTCCTTACGCCCGGCTCGTCCCTTATTCCGAGCCGATCACCGTGCGTTCTCAGGTAGCGTCGGTGTCCTGTTAGTCGGACGATCGGTATGGTTGTCCGTGCGTTATCGAGGATGTTCCGTTAACGGCCCGCAGACCCTAGGTTTTCTCCGTCAAATCGTTCCTCACACTTTTCTGCTCAGAAGAACAAATGACATACAAAATTAAATAGATTAAAATTTTTCAATGAAAATCTTATCTGCTGAGACTCTATGTATTGTAAGCTATATTCGACGCGGTAGACTCGACGCGGCTGCACGATAAGTCCTGAAGTAATCCTCGATGAGACTCGGATCACGATCCGATATGCACGCTGGTTGTCGATCGAATGGCTTCCTTCGATTGCCTGGAGGAGCATAAGACCCCCTTACTCCTTCATCCTGGGCCTGCATTGGAAAGCCCCGTTGCCTTGACGTCATTATGGGGGAAACTGTCCGCTTCCACCTGACTTCGTGAATCACCCTTGCTTGACGCGTCCACTCCTAACGGTGCCTTGAAATTTCAGTATAGAATTTTTTTGCATGAATTTCCCCTAATTTTTCTTCTAGTCTTCTCTTCTTATTTATAACGAAAAAGAAATCACCAGAATTTCCCATCAAATACTCCTGGTAATGGACAAAAATGGTGAGACTTCTCCGTATATCAGGCACAAAAAATATGATTAAAAAATCTACTAACATTTCCCCATAGATCTTTGTAGTTTTTACAAATTTGGAATTTTTATGGACTTTAAGAAATCGATTCGATTGACATCTGGGGTCAGTTTGGTCTTCCCAAATGTGCCATTCATCAATTAAAAACGAATATTTATTTAGTCATATTCCACTCTACTATTTGTTGATTATTCACGTGAAAAAAAAACTAATTCATTTTTATTTTCATGCAAAACAAACTTTGGAGGCTAGGTCCATCAACATAATTACATTCGGGGTGCTCTCACGCTCACACACATATCTCTAAATATTCTAAATAAAATCACTTACCTCAAGAGAGCCGCTTTCACCAGACAGTAATTCACCTTTTTAAATAATTGTTTTTTTTTATAAATGTATTAGTTTAAGCACTTTATTTTTTCTGGAACAACTCGCACCGGTTTTAATGGCCACAACTCACAACGTGCGTCGACTTCTGACGATCGGCCGAAAACGGCCGAACTGACGCGAACTGACGCGAACTGACGCTCACGTGATCGCCTTTATAGATGTCATTGGTAGAATCTATCTACCCGGATAGGTAAAAATTCCGTTACTCTAGGGTAATTGTGCAGTAACGTAATGATAAAAATTAAGGCGCACAACTTGTTACAATTTAAGGGCCGAATGATAATTTTTGCTGCTATTATACGATAACGTTTATTAACGGAGGGATACTTTCTATATTGCGCAGGCATAAAAATTCCTGTTCGGGTAAAATTGTAGAGTTGGAACGGTAAAAATTCTGGAACGTTCGTCAAAATATGTCGGTTGATTGTTAATTCCTGACCAGCGCCTCTACAAAATTAACCGTAAAACACCGAATGCTACACGCTTACCCTACTATTTAGGTAATTTTTACCGAAAATTTCTCTCCGTGTATGTTAGAGAGATTTCTGAAATTTGAATTATCCAACGATATTGTTTGGAGCGTGGTTTCTTTCGCTTCAGCGGAAGGATGAAGCGTAATTGTTTCAGTTGAGCCATGACATCCCGCGGGAATAGTTACTCTATTTGTTTTTTCTAGTAGGATCGATTGATATTTTTGATCTCTCGAACATACAGAGAAAAGGTTATCCGGTTGTGGTGCAACCGCTATCCAGACATTGTTTTGTTCCGTAGGGAGCCAGTAGGTCGTGGTTAAATGTAATTTGCTAATGGTACAGTTGCTTATTCTTTTTCGTCTGATTATTTGATGTGTGCAGGCGTCCTGAGTCTGTGTAGAGTAATCGGGTTTATTTCTCCTAATTATAGCTATGCCCTCTACTCTTTTGTAACTATGATATTCATCTTTTTCTATCGGAAAGTATCTTAGATTATTGTAAGTGGCTATGTATTCTTCCTTAAACATTACTACGCCGTACATTCCTTCCATTGGAAAGGGTATAGGTGATACTTTACTAATATTATATCGATTTTCTTCTACTAAGGGTACATGTAATACGAAAACTAGTTTACTTTGTACATAAAATATCTGGATGTTACTGATATCTACAAGTGTGGTAAAATACTTTTCATTTAGCGGTACCGGTATCTTACTAGCATCAGAGTGTGATCGTAAGGTATCGAAGATTTGGTTGGGAGGTAGCGCTTGGGGGTGGAGTATACCGTGCCTTCCGTCCATGATTATCGAAATCAGTTCAATTAATTCCAAGTTATAATCACTGATGACCTGATCGAGTTCGCTCAGCATTTCGTCGTACCTTAAGTTATATTCTATTGCTTTTGTTTTGTCTGTAATGGATTGGGAAAATTGGTTGAGTTCTTTTGCTTGTTTTTCAAATTTCTCTATTGATTCTAGTCCTTGGGAAATTTCGGTCTTGATAATAAGTGTTTGATTTTTAACTAATTGCGCGACTCTACTATTTTCTTGGTATATGGCATCTATTTCTTTGTTGTAATATTCGGCGTCGTCGGCGTCTAATGTTCCAAAGAGTGTTTTGAACGCAGTCCCCATTATGTCAAATAGTCCTCGTTTAGTTCGGTCGTCAGTATGTCCTATCAAATCATTAAGTGATCGTAGGTTTTTATTAGCGCGTTTGAAGCGAATTTCCATGTGATTAAGGCGATATAGAGAATTGCATGATTTGGTTACAGTCATGCATAAGCTACGCATGTGGTGAATTTGGTTTCGTAGATACATGTGTTTGTCGATTACGTCAGTAATGTTAAGACTCGAAACTATTTTCCAAGTGTTGTGATAGATGTATGCCTCGCCTAAATGTTCTACTAGTACGGCCTGATCATGCGGAATAGGTTCAACGGTAATGTTGTCTGTTGTGGTGTGATGGATGGCTGTCAGTAAAAGCAGTGTATGACGTTGTCCATTATCTGAAAGCACAAGCGTTAGTGATATGGTTTAATCTTTGTTAAGTGTGTGGTGAAGGTTCTGTCATTGTATGATAGGGTGACTGTAGCGTTGGTATGAAGCTTGGTTATTTGCGCGGGCCCCTTCCATCGTGCTTCCAGGGTTTTCGCTGCGGAGTTTTCAAAGCGGACTCGATCTCCTTCTTTGAAAACATACTCGTTCCGGATTCGTGCATCTGTACGTTCCTTGTTATTTTGTTGGGATTTCTTCAATCGTGTTATGGCTTCCTTTATTACGGAGTTGTGTTTATTTTTTAGATTCTCGAATATTTCGCTCGCGGTAATTCTGGTCTTCGGGAGTGACGTAGGGAAGTGTGGTTTCGCGCCGAATTGGAACTCGTACGGTGTCATGCCGATGGATCTATGCTCGGTGGTATTATATGCGATCGCCACTTGCTTCAGTATCGTATCCCAATCTTCGGTGTGGGCGCGAATCATATCCTTAATGAAGGAATGTGTTCTTTCATTCGAGCCATTGGATTGTGGGTGGTATGGAGTTGTTGAGGTACTTCGGATATTGAAGAGTTTTGCGTAAGCTTCCATTTGTTTGTTTATGAATTCTTTACCGTTGTCTGTGAGAATTATTTCCGGTGGTCCGAAAATTGATATGTATTCGTCGTGAAGCTTGCGGACTATTATATCGGCGTTCTTTCCTTTTACCGGTGTCAGTATTAGAAATTTGGTCAAGAAATCCTGAATAACAAGTATGTATTTGTTTCCTCTCCGGGTAGGTTCGAACGGTCCGATGAGATCCATTGAGATCTTGCTGCGGGGTTGCTTTGGAAGTTCAGGAAGAATGCCAGGCACTTGGTTATGCGTGCCTGTTTTCATATTTTGGCACGGTTCGCACTCGCGGATTATTTGTTCAGCTTGTTGTTCCAGATTCGGGAAATTGGTGATTTGTTTGGCCTTATTAATGGTTTTCTTCATTCCAAGGTGGTTTCCTCCAGGTGTATGGGCTTCTTTCAGGAATTGTCGTTGTTCCTCTTCGGTGATGGGTAGTTCATAATGAGAAAACTTAAGGAATAGTTTTCTATTCGTAGGGGCTTTCTTTGACCAGATGAAAGTAGCCATGTTCACTAGTTCGAAGAGCATGAGGGTGTGATTCTCCCAGTGTTTGTGGAGAAAATCTAGGGTGTAATCGTCCTGAGCGTTATTAGTCAGCTTTTTTTCAAGAAATGCGAACCAAGCCTGTGGAGGGTGTAACGTGCTGAAGTAGAACTCCTTTACTCTTTGCTCAGTGAAAGGGGAGTTTGTCGGAAAGCATTTATTGAATTTTTTTGTTTGTAATCTAGTAGTGTGTTTTGCGTTTGGGGGCCATTGGTTTTCGGTTTGTTGCTGGTATTCATCGTAGGTGACTGGGATACCGCTAAGAATGTCATCCAGTTCTTCTTCGGGTAGTATGGGGACGTCAGGAATATCGAGGAGTAGTTCTAGGTTTGCTTCATCATTTTCATTATTAACTTCATCCATTCTTTGTTCGTATGCCTCATGATCTGTGTCCGGTACGTCACTCGGGAATTGCTGGTATTGCCGGGAGGTACCTTCCAAAGGATCCTCTTCTAATGCTGTTACGAAGGATATGCGTGATAGTGCATCTGCGTTGGTGTTGGACTTCCCCTTTTTGTAGATAATTTCGTACTCATACTCCTCTAGTTTAAGTCGCCACCGCATTAGCCGAGAGCTTGGTTCTTTCACGTTCATTAACCAAACTAAAGGTTTATGGTCAGTTACGATTTTAAATCTGCGTCCGTACAGGTAGTGTCGAAAATGCTTTACCGAGTTTACAATAGCCAGCAATTCTTTCTCGGTCGTGGAATAGTTCTTCTCTGCTTTGTTCATTGTTCGCGAGTAATAGGAAATCGGTCTGTCCCTTCCGATGGATCCCTGAGATAGGATGCCTCCTATTGCGTAGTTACTCGCGTCCGTAGTGAGGATAAATTCCTGAGTGAAGTCGGGGAATGCGAGTACGGGAGATTTAGTGAGGGCTCTCCGCAAAGTGTCGAAGGCATTGTTTTCCACTTCGGTCCATTTCCAAGGGGTGGATTCCTTTAGTAGGGAGGTTAGAGGATTGGCAATTCTCGAGAAGTCCTTTATAAATTTCCGATAATATCCGACAAGGCCTAAGAACTGTTTTATGTTTTTCGGGTTTTTGGGGACAGGGAAATTTACTACTGCTTCTATCTTGACGGGGTTAGGTTTTATGCCCTCGCGCGAGATGAGGTGCCCCAGATAAGCGAGTTCTGGTCGTAAAAACTCGCATTTATCGGGTTGAAGCTTTAGTCCTGTCGTTCGGAGTCGTTCAAAAAGGGTCTTGAGTTTTTCGTTGTGTTCCTTAAAGGTTTTTCCGAATACGATCACATCGTCCAGGTATACGAAGCAGGTCGTACCTATTAGGCCGGCCAGTGCGCTATTCATCATTCGTTGGAAGGTGGCGGGAGCGTTCCTTAGGCCAAAAGGCATGCGCTTGTACTCGTAATGCCCCTCGTTAGTGCTGAAAGCTGTTTCATGGGCATGCTCGGGTTTCATGGGGATCTGGTGAAAGCCGGACGCTAAGTCAAATGCAGAGAAGTATTGCGCGTTGCCTAGCTGGTCCAATATGTCTTCGATGTTTGGGAGCGGGTATGCGTCTTGGGTCGTTTTCTCGTTTAGTTTCCTAAAATCGATAACTATCCGCCACTTTTTCTTCCCGCTTGCGTCTGTCTTTTTGGGTACCACCCATAAAGGGGAATGGTAAGGTGACACGCTGTGAGCAATTATACCCTTTTCAAGCATTTCACTGATTTGCTTGGTGATTTCCTCTTTATGTGCCGGGGGGTAGCGATATTGTTTGACGTGAATGGGCGTAGCGTCCGTCGTTTCTATTTCGTGTTCCGTTAGTTTGGTTTCAGGTAGTGAATCGCCTGGTAGGGCGAAGATTTCCGGGTATTGTTGCGTTATTTCCCAAATTGTTTCTGCCTCGTGTTTCTCGAGGTGATCGAGTCTAACGTTGGTTCTGAGCAAGCTAGTTCGCGCGGAAATTTTCCTTTGATTTTTGTCGAAGCTTTTTACATCCAATTTCTGTGAAACGGGGAATTTTATTGTCTCTGTAAGAACGTCGGTTGTCTGTCCATTGCAATAGCTAATTCGGGTCTTGTTGTCTTTTACCTTAACCAGAGCGTACGTGTTTTTTGCCAATCTGATGGCTGCTTCGCCATCCGGTGCGCGGATTGGAATTTCGATGTTCCTTAGGGTTCGGGCAGGAACTACGTTAGGTGGTATGACTTCTCGTTCCTTTTTGTTAGGTTGGATCAGGAGCGTTTGTGGCTGTTCCTTGTCTCGAACAATTTTGTAGGTTTTATTGAGAATCTGTACCCTGTTCTCGGGGATGTTAATGACGACGGCGGAGTTTTCGAAGAAGTCCATTCCGAGGATTCCATCTTGCTGAAAGGGGAAATCTTCTCGTACTACGTGGATCTTTATTTCTTTATTCATCCAGTGTAGCTTTGCGACCGATTCTGTGGATTCGGGTTGCTTGGAGACTCCCTGGATGAATGATGCTGAGTTCTTTTTTCTTAGGTATCCTGATTTGAGAAGATTGGCTTTAATTAGGGAGCATTCGGCACCGGAGTCTAGGAGGAATGTTCCGGGCCTGGTCATCTCGTTGAATTGTAGTCTAATCAGTAGTCGCTTTCCAGTTGCTCCTCTTTTTCCGAGTTTTCCGACTCTGTATGTTCGGTGTAATCTTCTTCGTCTGAGGTGCTGGATTCGCTGTCCTCCGGGTTCTCTTCCGTCTGGTTCACTCGGTGTGGTGGGTCCTTGCCTCTGAGACTGTCCTTTCGAAAATTTCCGTCCAGCTTTACGCGGCAGTCCCTCTCGATATGTCCGAGTTTTTTGCATCGGCGGCACTCTATTTTGCTTCTCGGGTTCAAAGATGTATCCTTGTATTTCTGGTAGGGTTTCCCTGGATCTTCTTTGGTGAATTTCGATTGGAGCGTCTTAGTTTGTGATTTTTGGAGCTTATCGACTGTTTCCTTGTAGATTTCTGCCGATGTAGCGAGTTCTATTGCTTCCTTAACAGTCGCGGGGCGAGCCATTTTAACTTCTTGATGGATGTCCTTGCACGTTAGCGCTCGGATGTAGGCGGACACGGTAGCCTCCTGCTCCATTTCGAGTGCGAATTGTTTTTTTAAGCGACTCATCTTTGGTTTGGAGTTGACAGCTTGGATGATTTTGCTATGAAGTTTCATAAACCGTGACCCAAGGTGGGCCGCTGTTTCGTTGGGTTTCTGTATCATATTCGCGCGCTGCATTTGGTAGGTTTCTATCGGTATTTCGCGACCGAATAGCGTTCGAAGGATGGATACGAGATTTTCCATATCTTCCGGGCGAAATGATTCCAGCATGACTGCGGCGTCCCCGGTTATTTTACGTTTAATAATCGCGTTCTTGTACCGGTTCCAGTCGCGTGGGTCAATATACGCAACCATTTCTAGTATATCGTCTATAAACGTTTCGATGGACATATTTTTCCCGTCGTATTCACGGAGCTCCTCTAAGGCGGTTTTGACCGTGATCGTTTTATGAGGGGTCTCGGGGATTAGCGTCAAGGGTCCATTATTTCCGGTGTTAGGGATATTTACTGCGTCGTCCTCGTCGTCCGTCAGGTAGTCTTCTTCTTCCTGATTTATGGCTTCGGATTTGGGTTGTTCCCCTCTTAGACTTAGTTTACTAAAGGCCCTTCGTATTGTTGATTTAATTACGTGGGGATGCTCTGCTTTTGTCTGGGTGTTACTCATAGTTTGCATTTGTGTCGTTAACTGTTGGACCTGTTCTTGAAGGGTGCGACTGTGTCTAAGGAGTTCTTCGTACTCTTCTCGGGGAACGGAATTCGATGATTGTCCTGGCGTACGGGACGGTGATGTCGCGCGGGACATTGTGGTTTCGTAGTATGTTTCGTCCGATGTACGCGACGATAATGAATTTACGGATTGCGAGTCTCCTGTCTCCGCGTTGGATCGTGTGCGAGGTGAATAGTATATCTGGTACTCACCTCGATTTCTTGGCGTTTCCTCCTGGAAGTCCGTGCTGGCAAGCTTTCACTCGTACCGTTTCTGGCTCCGGGAAGTCACTGTTGATTCCTCGGGCGCTAGGAGATACCGGTGGTGATGCTGCCGATTGGGAGTTCTTCACGATGAGGCCGGTCCTTCGGTGACGCCCGATTCCGTTTGAATCGTACCAGGAATGATTCCCGGTATATTGGTCGTCTTCAGGGTGTGCTGATATCAGCTGTTTACCCAACCGCGGTCCTCAGGGCGTGGAAAGTTCGTACACAATCAAGGGCCGTTGATACTACTATGAGTCCTTGGCCTTACACTTTTATGTACAGTTAATTGCGTCAATGGGGATTGATATCCCACCGCTGCCACCAAAATGTCGTGCCGTAACGAGGCGGTCGCGACTTTCGTATAAATCGACCGCTTCCCTTATGACGAAATCGCGTCGCTGAGTTGTGAGAACGATACTCTTGTAACGAATTCGTATCGCGGAGCTGTGAGAGCGAGACTCTAAGGTCACAAGTCTATAATCGAATCGCAGGGAAGGTACTCGTCGACGAAGTAACTGAACGTACCGTATGTCCGCGATCATTTGAACCATAGGAAAATTGCGAGTTTTGCATGAGCACCCCTTTGGGTCTCCTTGTCCAATAGAATCACCGGAGAAGCGTGAATGCGCATGCGTAGTCATCCGCGAGTGTGGCGTCGTCAGCAAGTTCAGATCGGTTATCGAAATAATCGATCTGAACTTGCTGACGACGCCATACTCGCGGATGACTACGCATGCGCATTCACGCTTCTCCGGTGATTCTATTGGACGAGGAGACCCAAAGGGGTGCTCATGCAAAACTCGCAATTTTCCTATGGTTCAAATGATCGCGGACATACGGTACTTATAAAATGAATAGTAACGTTTATTCAAAACTCGAGGTAACGTGGATACAATCGTGGCTCACAGGAGACTAGCTCCAGGCGTTCGCCGGTCCTTTCTTAAGGACTCGGCGCGGACCAGGTGGGGGAACCAGGACCAAAGGGGCTGGGTCGTCGGCATCTTTGAGGTAAATCGCTTTGTGAGGTGCGACAGGGGCAAAGGAAAAATATATAATGGAAAGTTAATGCAAAGTCTGATTAAAGAAAATGAAGGTAGGTGAAAAATGTAATTATTTGCAGTAATCTGTAGATATTACCATATGTCCGCGATCAAAGAGCCCATAGCAAAATTGCGAGTTTTGCATGAGCACCTCTGTGGGTCTCCTCGTCCAATAGAATCACCGGAGAAGCGTGAATGCGCATGCGTAGTCATCCGCGAGTGCAGTTCGACTTCGATTTCGAGATGCGAGAATCGAAACTTCACCTTGGGTGAAGTACATTATGAAAATGTCAAGGTTGTAGTTTTGGCACGTTGAAGCGATCAGTGCATTGGGTGCATTCAGCAGATCATTCCGCTCCGCAACAGTTGTGGAGCAGCTCAGTAAAAATCTGCTGAACGCGCATTCTACCGAGCGCTCCAAGTGAGCGCAAGTGGTAGCGGTCGCCATGTTTTGTAGCGAAGAAGAGTTATGCTCCAGCGCTCCCGCTCACTTCCATCGGAAGAAGTTTTGGCGCATTTTATGAATGATGTCGAGCGGTGTGAACCGATGTGTCGAATTCCCTCTGTCGTGCGACGGAACATCTTATATATTATGTATTATTACGAAAAAAATTACATTTTCTTGCCACCGGCAATGGAGTTAATGCTGTTTAGCTCTGAGGTACTGATATAAACAACACAATATTTTGTAACCAGAGATAACACCGGACAACGGTGATTTTGTTACTCGAACCAAACCAGGTGATTCTTATAGATTTATGTGCGTTAAAAACGAATCTAACTCAAATTTGCATACCACACACACGTCAGGATTTTTAAATACTTGAAGTTAAATATAAGAAAACGGGCGATTTTGGCCATATTCACGAGTCTATTACTAACTAAAAAATGTTTCTTTTCGAATTTTTTAATACATTAGTTTATTGTTTCTAAACGATTTTACAAAGCCAAATTTCAATCCGAAAGTACGATTTTTCAAAGCTAAAGTACGACAAGTCGATCATTTAAATCCACTGCGCCACGCGCCTAATGTATCGCAGGCCACGGCCAGAACTTGTTGTCAGCAGAACAGAGAGCGCTACTTCTGAGCGTACTGAGCAGTAGCGGTTTATGCTCGATCTGCTGAATGCAACCAATGGTCACCAATCCAAGCAGCAAGCAGCAAGCGCTCGCTGCTCGACGCTTGGCGCTTGAAGCGTCCAGTGTGCAAGGGCCTTTACAAGCACTACCAAAGTCAAATGTCAGGGAAATTCAAATACTTGCGCTATCCACGGGACATACTGTATACGTGAATAGGCCCCTTAGGCCCAGTTCCACAACTCCGGTTTAACTATAATCCTTGGTTGGTTGCTATGATACCAGCTTTGCTATTGGCTAGTCCGTAGCAACTAACCAGAGATTATAGTTAAACTTGAGTTGTGGAACTGGGCCTCAGTCGACCAATGAGAGATCAAGGTTAAAGAGAAATGTTCTCGAATTCGTCTGCTGCAAATACAAAACGAACGGAGTCTACGAAAGTTTATTCAAGTTTGCTCGCCGTAGATTCATGTGTGTGATGTGATTTTCACAGTATTTCTCCAAGAGTAGTAAACAAAAACGTGAGAACGAATGACGGCTACCGCCACCGGCACTACAGCATCCTTACAGGGGGACGAAGAGTTCGAAGAATTTAATCCTCAGGCCAAATTGATAAAGACGCTAGAAGTGAGTCCGATTTCCTAGCCTCAAAAGCGGTACCTGTCATCTTCTCTTGAAATGAATAAATGAAAGATTAGGGTTCTTTCTGTGTGATAGCTTAGAAGAAAAGATCCTTTTTTCAAAAAGGAATATCTGTTTTGATTTATATATGCCATTTAGTTAAGAATGAGGTGCATCTTGTCCTTTAAAATAGAGTAAATATTTTACATACATACCTATTTGAACACAAATAAAACTAGGGATGCAGTCGAATGGTTGCACTGCTGTAACATTCCATGACCATTCGAATGATTAGAAACGTAAAGAAGTTATGGACAATGTGAAGTTTCATTTATTGTAGCTGCGACTGAAAGTCGAAGTCCCAGACTGTGGAGATTTATTTGTAATCTATGGATGACAAAGTGGGCACTACATTATTAGATACGGTATCAAAAAATGAGTTATGAAAATCAGTTTGTAATACAGTAAATCATTATGTTAAAGGCATTGTGCCGTTCTTTACCATTACGGAATTAAATATAGCAAAAGGAAAAAAGGGTTTGATATAAATGTATGGCTCTCATCTCATTGGTCTTTACTTACACATAAATTCTTCCTTTTTTTAATTTTACGGCACACATTGATTCAATTGACAGTAAAAATGATTCTTATAAGAGAAAAGTCCAGGCGTCTTACTAGTAAAGAATTTTTTTTTAATCGGATTAGTAAATCCTGAGATAACCCCCGGCAATCAGACAAACTTACAAACTTTTCTTCTTTATTATATTAACGTAAATTTCGTGAATATTTGAAAGAAAAGATCTATATCGTCGCCTTAATCGGCAGAATGCGTAATTCCACTTTTGCCTGAAAATGAGGTTTTAATGCCATCTAGTGTAAAATAATTGGACACACCAGTTGGAAACATTCGTATTTCCAGATTTCTTTTAGTTTTTTTATTAGGTATATTGGTATTACAATAAGGCATAACTCCGGCCGTGTCAATGACTACGTCTCCACCGTAGCGTTAAATCCGAGATTTAGAAATCCTCGTATTGGGACCGTGCAACTGCTTGGAGGGGATACGGCGAACGATCGTGCGCAACTAGTGGTGAAGGCTTGAAGTTAGTGGGCACGTCTCTCCATACCTATAACACGTTGACTGCCAGCCACCACCGCTGCCGGGTTAAAGTACATTATATGGCGGTCAACGTGTCTGAAGGTGAATAAACCGGCCCTAAATGTTATGCTTACTGTTTATTGCAATTCTATACTTATAAATAGTTGCTATAAAATACACCTGATGAAAAACATTCATATTGTTGTTCACTAATTGGTTTTGCCGAGGATTTCTATATTCTTGTCGTATTTGGTACTGTATAAAAGTGCCTATTTTTTGCCGACTACTGCCACCAGGTGTCACTGTACGGGTGTTGCACGATCCCAATAGAGACTTTTTGACTCCACTGCAGATATCTATAGGATTATATCGGATTAATAAGTCTAATGCTGCCAATTTGGTTGGATTAGACTTATTAATCCGAGCGGTATTTCCGCCGGTGAAATATTTGAGATTGAATAATACGAGGATTACTAAATCTCGGATTTAGCCCTGCGGTGGAGACGTAGTCAATGTTATTAGGAAAAATACGTAAATCCATCAGTTTGTATGTGTGTTCTAAAGAATACGTGCTTCCTCCGTATTAACGTTTTTTTTTGGAGTGTTCGTTGGCCCTAAAAATAAAGTGAAGGTAATTTATGAAACAGTTGTATAACTTTATTTGAGCCCTGAAAAATTTTAATTTATGGAGTTACGCATCTTACCGATTAAGCCGATAATATAATGGTGAAAGGTTGCAAAGTGTTAGCGTTTTAAGTTATCTCTATGTACCAATTGAATCGGTGAGTCGAAGAACAGTACAAGTGCATAGGGATTCCCTATGCACTTATACTGTTCTTGGACTCACCGATTGAATTATAGTATGTCCTTATTTGGGAAACAGTATTTGGATTACCTTGAAACTCATATAATTAAGTGAAAAAAATCCTTTACTTGTAAGGAGCTTGGACTTTCTGAACAAACATTGATTATATTTCATGAGATTTTGACAAGAGGGAGCCGATAAGTGACTACTTTAATGACGTAAATCATCATAAAGACAGACAAACAAACGAGTTATTGGAAAACGCTGCCTTTATAGTGAAGGATATATAAAAATGATGTATGGGCAAATTGTAGGACACAAAGATCTAAAGTAAAGTTCGCAATAGCCTATATTTAGTATCAACGAATTAACAAACAAAGTCACAGACGGTTGCTGTGTTTTGTAAAATAGTGTTTCATGCAAACAAAGTGGCGGGTTTTGCTAGTACTAATAAACGGATTCCTGTTTGGTAACTTTCAAATCCTTTTAAAAAAATATCCGATTCCTTTGAGGCTTAGAGGTCATATGCGCTTTGTCAAAATATTCAGTTTTATTAATGGCACGTCATTCTAACGTAGGGCAATGGGATTACCTCTAGTGACATCAAAAAATTGGAAGAGGCTGGCTACTATACCGTGGAAGCCGTGGCATATACGCCAAAGAAGCACCTCATCTCGATCAAGGGCATCAGTGAAGCTAAGGCGGATAAGATATTGCAAGAAGCGTCAAAGCTAGTCGTCATGGGCTTCAAAAGTGCAACCGAAATTCATCAAACCCGCTCAAACACAGTGTTCTTGACGACAGGCTCAGCGGAGTTGGACAGACTGTTGGGCGGTGGGATCGAGACAGGCTCGATAACCGAAATTTTTGGTGAATTCAGAACAGGCAAAACTCAGCTTTGCCACACTCTGGCGGTCAACTGTCAGTTGCCAATCGATATGGGCGGTGCCGAAGGCAAGTGTCTGTACATCGACACGGAGGGTACTTTTCGACCTGAGAGACTAGTCGCTGTTGCTGACAGATACAAAATTGCTGGCGAGTCTGTTCTTGATAATGTTGCTTGCGCAAGAGCGTTTCACACCGATCATCAAACTAAACTGTTAATTCAAGCCAGCGCAATGATGACTGAATCGAGATATGCCCTATTGGTTGTGGATAGCGCCACTGGTTTGTACCGTACTGATTATTCTGGCAGGGGTGAATTATCCGCCCGACAAACCCATCTGGCCAGATTTTTACGTATGCTACTGCGCATAGCCGACGAACATGGCGTAGCGGTTGTTATAACGAATCAAGTAGTTGCTCAAGTGGACGGTGCGGCAAGTATGTTTGGTGGCGATCAGAAAAAGCCGATTGGTGGTAACATATTAGCGCACGCCAGTACAACCAGGCTGTACCTGCGCAAGGGTAGGGGAGACACCAGAATATGCAAAATATATGATTCTCCATGCCTGCCGGAGAGCGAGGCGATGTTTGCGATTAATACTGACGGAATTGGAGACGTAAAGGAATAACGTGTAATTTACGCTCTGTGGTAATTGTTAAAGAGGAAACAAGTTTATGCTTGTGAGCTGTGCGTTATAGTTCATGTTAGTCGTATAGTATAATATTCTGTGAGAAGTTAGAATTTCCGTAATAGAGTCAATTAAGTATCGGTTCGTAAGTCTATCTCAGTAATGGAGGGTGGAAGGAAAAGAGAGAGGGAGAGAAGGTATATCATTAATTTTCACGTAGTTTAGAATTACAAATTTAGTACTAACGTATATTTTTATACAAACGATGTAAGAAGAGTGACTAAGGAATAAAGAATTGTTTATTAAACGTAACACCAGGAGAGTACTAAATTATTTCACTTCTTACTCTTTATCAACAACCCAGTCTATTGGATAAATTTCGTATGTCCTATAGGTATAGAGCACCACTGAACCTGCAACATAGCAAATATAAAGTGTTTTTGAGGAAGCTTGACATTATGTACGTAGGGGACTTCTTCTTCTTTATACCGTATGTCCGCGATCAAAGAGCACTTAGCAAACCTGCAAATTTTGCATGAGCACCTTTGTGTCCTGTTGAACACCCCCTTATCTAGTGGCATCCAATGGAGAGTCAGCGTGGTAGTGTTACTGCGCATGCGAAATCATCTGCGGTGTTGGCGGATGGATTCTGCGAGCTGTCAGTTCGGTTCGTGGGTGATTTTCTGGTAAAGAAGCCGTCAGCGTTTAATGTTAACGCGCATTATTAATTAAAACATTCGGGGCAAGATATTTGGAATAAGGACCTACGAGCAGGAAATACGGATTATCCAGCTTCCTGCATAGAAGGGTAAGTATTAATAGCTAATTTAATGAAATTATTTGCAGAAGGCAGATAGATGAATAAGTCTTTATTGTCTCATATATGCTCCTCTTTCGTTGAGTTGCAGATCCAGCGTTATCGATGTAGCCAGGATGGAAGAATTGCCTGGAGGAGGTACGCGAGATTCAGGAAGGCCAGATATTCCATTGACTCGGAGGCGAAGTAACATAGAAAGGAGACTGGAGGCATTGGTCCGCGCGGCAGCTCAGCTACCGAGTGAGTAACGTCTCTGAGATTAACAGTAGTCAGCGAAAAAAAATTATTTTATAAAAAGTATTATATTCGTATTTCAGTTCAAAGGAAGGTGCATAAGATCTCCTTCCCCCATGGACTATGTCGCAGGACCATGCAGAGCAATCCAGTCATCATTGAAGATTTGGCTCCACATCTCTAGAAGACTCTTCGACAACGATATCCACCATTTGAGAGGAATGTGCATGTTTTCTCCAGTGCATTGTCCATGCAATTTCTACGATAACGCTTTGCACGATATTGCTCCTTTTCTATTCTCTTTTAAATATCGCGTTTTTCTGTTATCTATATTCTGGCGATATTTATACACACTTTAATCTTTGTCTACTTATATTTTTACTTATGATGTTCCTTTTCTCAATTTAGCCTATAAGATTATGCCTGTTCTTTTCTCCATTGCTCTATGTGTGTATATTACCTTCTTTTAATCTGGCTAATAAATTAATTTTTCCATATTTCATCTCTGGTTACAAAACCATGGAGTGCATTTTCGTCGAGGGGCAAGAGGGAGGGCTTTTTTTTCCAGCCAATTTTCATTCCGTTTCTAGCATTAGACCCTCGGCGAAATCAAATTGCAGCGAGACTTTCTTACTTCCGTAATGGTGCTGAAAAGAGCCATTTTTTCGCGCCATTAAAAACATGAATGTCGAATTAATCGATTAGATGGTGGCGAAGCTTCTACAGCAAGTGTCTGATGTGTGGCCACTATCGATATTTTGCTGGCGCACCATCGTAAGGGGCCATCCATATATTACGTAAGACGTTTTTGGCCTCTTTTCGACCCCTCCTCCCCCCAGTGTAAGATACTTGTACATACAGTGTAAGAAATATTCACACCCACCTCCCCATCAAACGTTTTACGTAATATATGGATGGCCCCTAACTCGTCTGTAGAAACTTCGGCAGACCTTTTGTAAGGTCTCCGCCGTTAGTGCCGCACACTCTGCACGAATGCGGCATTTCAACTCCTCGGTTCCGTTACTCTGCCCCCCGTTGAAGAAGATTCTCCTCTTCAGGTGGTCCCAGAGGAAAAAATCGAGAGAAATGAGGATCTTTTGTGAATTGTCGTCTTCGACACCCCAGTATCCCTCTTGATACACCTCAACGATAGCTGCATTTCCTCTGCAACGGAAATGAGGACGACTACCTCGCAGTTTAGGTCCCCGATGGAAGGACGTCCCAAACTTGTATGATTCGCTGTTGAACCCGTCCGATGGAACTTTCTTAGCAATTTGCCAAGCATGCACTTGCTGGGACCTGGTCTCATCGGGTGACGCTGCCGGAAAATCCTACTCGTCTCCCTCAGACTACAGTGCCCTAGCAAGAGCATGAGCTCTGCTTTCTCCTCATTTGTATAGCGAACAATTTTCGTTATAAAAAAACCAATTAAAAATCGCAAGGATTGCACTCGATAGCATAGGTTATCAATTACCACGGTAACAATTTTGGAACATATCAGCGTCACTGTAACGGAGGAAAATTTTCTGGTGGAAAAATCTTATTAATTCTCAAAAACTCCACGGTTTTGCAACCAAAGATGAAATATGGAAAAATTAATTTATTAGCCAGATTAAAAAAAGGTAACGTACACACATAGAGATGCAGGAAAGAACAGACATAATCTTATAGGCTAAATTGAGAAAAGGAACATCGTAAGTAAAAATATAAGTAGACAAAGAGATTAAAGTGTGTATAAATATCACCAGAATATAGATAACAGAAAAACGCGATATTTAAAAGAGAATAGAAAAGGAACAATATCATGCAGAGCATTATTGTAGAAATTGCATGGCCAATGCACTGGAGAAAACATGCACATTCCTCTCAAATGGTGGATATCGTTGTCGAAGAGTCTTCTGGAGATGTGGAGCCAAATCTTCTATGACGACTGGATTGCTCTGCATGGTCCTGCGACATAGCCCACGGGGCACCAGATCTTATGCTCCTTCCTTTGATCTGAAATACGAATTCGATGTAATACTCCTTATAAAATATTAATTTTTTTTTCGCTGACTACTGTTAAAGTCAGGGACGTTACTCACTCGATAGCTAAGCTGCCGCGCTGACCAATGCCTCTAGTCTCCTTTCCATGTTACTTCACCTCCGAGTCAATGGAATATCTGGCCTTCCTGAACCTCACGTACCTCCTCCAGGTAATTCTTCCATCCTGGCTACATCGATAACGCAGGATCTGTAACTCTATGAAAGACGAGCATATGAGACAATAAAGAAACTTATTCATCTATCTGCCTCCTGCAAATAATTTCATTAAATTAGCTATTAACCCTTTTAGTGCCGAGCGAAAACCGTGCATTTATGCGAAGATAACCGGACGAATTTGAAGAATTTACTAAGTTTAGGAAAAAGCTCATAAAAACCAAACTAAGAAGGACATTTAAAAAATTCAAAATGCAGCGTATTACGGAAGAAAGAGAAAATAATATTATGTCAATTGTATTTCAATATATATTGAAAATCATACGAATAACATAAATATTAAACATGATGAAAAACATATAAACAAGTCCCTCTTCTACAAACAATATTTGCACATAACAATAATCATCGTTTCATCATAGTTTTATGTAGGTCACGTAGTATGAAGTATAAGTATTACATTTTCAATCATTTTTAATAAAATAACCAATATCAGTCCTGAGCGAACGACGATATATATCGTCGTCCGGCACTAGAAGGGTTAATACTTACCCTTCTATGCAGGAGAAGCTGGGTAATCCTTATTTCCCGCTCGTAAGTCCTTATTCCAAAGATTTTGCCCCGAATGTTTTAATTAATAAAGCACGTTAACGTTACACGCTAACGAATTCTTAACGAAAAAATCACGCGCGAACCGAACTGACAGCTCGCAGACGCCGACACCGCGGATGATTTCGCATGCGCAATGACACTACCACGCTGACTCTCCATTGGATGGCACTACATACTGTCGGACTGGCAAAAGAGTCGTCTTCGGGAAAGCTCGAAGCAACGTTCCCCCACTACGGGGGATCACTGGCGGAGTAATGGGGATGCACACTCGAGAAACTTTGGCGCCAAGATCGCTGGTCCCCTCTAATCTGATTGGTTCGAGTTTCAAATAAAGTGTCATGGACGCCGAATTCGACCAATTACATGATAACTCGGAGGACCAACAGTGCTGGCGCCCTCTGGATCGACCTGATGAATGCGGATCCCCATGTATGATCACCGCTATGCGCATGCGACAATGACAGAGTGGGAGACGCCACATGGTGGGGGAGCATAGCTCCGAACTCTCCCGAAGACGACTCTTTTGCCAGTCCGACTATACCTACATACCGGGTGTTAGGCTATGTTGTGGCCATAGAACGATATGGTATACGTAGCGATTTGTAGACTCTAGGTTGTACGCTATTGGTCAGAGACGCAAGCACGCCGAACGATTGGCTCTGCTATCGTCAGCAGACGGCAATCGTCGCGAGAGAAGTTCCCTAAGGCGTAGGCACCTAGCAGACGAGAAAGTATGGCGGTTGACACATACACCCGGGCTCACGGAATCTGTCGCTGGTGACTTTTTTTAAATGTTATTTTTAAACGTACTAACCAATGATTAATCAATCCTCGTGCTTTCATTAACGAGAGTAGACGTCACCGTAGCTAATGAGGGCATGAGAATTAATTGTTCGCTGGTTAGTACGTTTAAAAATAAGGTTTAAAAAAAGTCACCAACGACAGATTTCGTGAGCACGGGTGTACGTTTGTTTACAAAGTGGAATTTTCGGAGCAATTGTATTTTTTGGAAATAAAACGTGATTTTCAAAGTTAATAAAATATTTCCATTTTCACGAAACAATTTCCTTCGCGTTTATTTCGATCCTCGGATGCGCTTATTAATAAAAAGTAAAAATACAGTTAAATCGAAGTAATGAAGGAAGGGTGATAAGTCTTAGGTTAAATGTAAAATAATTAACGAGTTGTAGAGACAAGTGAACCGACGTAGAAGATTACAGTGACCAGGCAGTTCTCAAGATTTTTGAGTAGGGTAAGTGTAACGATAAATCAAGAGGAATAACAAAAATGAATTGTTTTGAAGTCATTCAATTTCTGTATACTTTACAAAGGCAATAATGTTACAAAAATTATTCGTAGAATTAGAGAAAGTGATGAATTCTTCATTGAAATGACCGACTATGGACGAAGCAACACGACGCAAAACCAATGGATGACGGAAGAGTTCGACGATATGCATCAGCCTCCACGGAGAAATGTGCCAAAGACGAAGGACGATTGGTGTGCCGCTCATGAGTTTGAAATAAATGAAACGTAAGATATTATTCATACAGAAAAAGAATGTATTGCAGGTATTTATTTACCAGTACGACTCACATTACCATCCGCTAACCAACGATATGGAATTTTTCAGCAAGTATCGATAACCAGGACCATGGTGAAAGACTTTATGTTTTGCAAGTGTGCCTGCGATCGGCAACCTGATCGAGTGCTTTGTAAGAGCCTGGGTTGGTGCCTCACGCAGTAATGTCAGATTGCTCCCAACTGAAATCCTCCCTCGTTTCACTGTCATTCAACAACGAGCATCAACTCCCCCGGAGGACACGAAAAGCTGTAACATCAGGAAGACCGTGAACGGTTAATAAAATTATGGAAAACGATACCACGAATGTAAGCAAATTCTTTTCATAACATTTTGTGGAAAACTCACCGTTGCTTCATCTTTACAGGATACGTTCTAAATGATTTCCCTGCTCAGTCGAGCAATAATCCAAACGGTGGTGAAATGCTGAGATCGCAACAACGAGCATCAACTCCCCCGGAGGATGCGAAAAGCTGTAACATCCATCGGCGTCAGGTTGGGCGATCGCGGCGGCAACGGAATTGGACCCCTTTTCCTGACCAACGGTTGGGGAATTCCCCGTCCAGGAATCGCCGGACTCGTATCGTCGAGTGCGCGGGAGCGCCGTCATGTTGAAAATACATCTGGGCTCCGATCTGTAAGTAACAGTAATTAAATTGTCGATTTTCAATAGTTTACCACGGGACTGTAATAACGTGACTGCGTTCTACTAATACTTACTTCTTCTTCGATGTTTCGAAGCAACGGTATTACTAAATATCTCAGAATGTCGAGATACATCTGGCCGTTCAAATTTCAAGGAGTTTTCCACAAAATGTTATGAAAAGGATTTGCTTACATTCGTGGTATCGCTTTCCATAATTTTATTAACCTTTCACGGTCTTCCTGGTGTTACAGCTTTTCGTGTCCTCCGGGGGAGTTGATGCTCATTGTTGAATGACACAGAGTGAAATGAGGGAGGATTGCAGTCAGGAGTAATCTGACACTACTGCGGGAGGCACCAACCCAGGCTCTTACAAAGCACTCGATCAGGTTGCTGATCGCAGGCACACTTGCGAAACATAATCATTCACCATGGTCCTGGTTATCGATACTTGCTGAAATATTCCATATCGTTGGTTAGCGGATGGTAATGTGAGTCGTACTGGTAAATCAATACCTGCACTACATTCTTTTTCTGTATGAATAATATCTTACGTTTCATTTGTTTCAAACTCATGAGCGGCACACCAATCGTCCTTCGTCTTTGGCACATTTCTCCATGGAGGCTGATGCACATCGTCGAACTCTTCCGTCATACATTGGTTTAGCCTCGTGTTGCTTCGTCCATAGTCGAAGTCATTTCCATGAAGAATTCATCACTTTCTCTAATTCTACGAATAATTTTTGTAACATTATTACCTTTGTAAAGTATAAAGAAATTGAATGACTTCAAAACAATTCATTTTTTGTTATTCCTCTTGATTTATCGTTACACTTACCCTACTCAAAAATCCTGAGAACTACCTGGTCACTGTAATCTTCCACGTCGGTTCACTTGCCTCTACAACTCGTTAATTATTTTACATTTATCCTAAGATTTATCACCCTTCCTTCATTACTCCGATTTAACTGTATTTTTACTTTTTATTAATAAGCGCGTCCGAGGATCGAAATAAACGCGAAGGAAATCGTTTCGCAAATTGGAAATATTTTATTAACTTTGAAAACCACGTTTTATTTCCAAAAAATACAATTGCTCCGAAAAATTCCACTTTGTAAACAATCGTACGCGTCAACCGCCATACTTTCTCGTCTGCTAGGTGCCTACGCCCTAGGGAACTTCTCTCGCGACGATTGCCGTCAGCCGACGATAGCAGAGCCAATCGTTCGGCGTGCTTACGTCTCCGACCAATAGCGTATAACCTAGAGTCTACAAATCGCTACGTACCATATCGTCCTATGGCCACAACATAGCCTAACACCCGGTAGATAAGGAGGTGCCATGCAAAACTCGCAGTTTTGCTATATGCTGTTTGATCGCAGACATGCGGTAAAACAATATTTCATTATTTCAATTTCGTGTCGAGAGGAACCACGCGATACAAGTAGTGCCTTCAGACGTCAAAATACAATATTTGATTATTTGAATTTCACGCCAAGAGGAACAACACGATAGTGGTGCCTTCAGACGTCAAAATTTGGCATTTTCATATTGGTGTCAGCAGGAGGTGGAAAGTGTGATGAACGGAAAGTAAGGAGATGGACGCGACGCGTTGTGACGTACGACGACGATAAGTACACCTCTCCTGTCCCATTCTTTCTCTCCTCTTTCCCCAAGGAAGAGCGCTGTTATTTCAAGCATAAGTCTCATGTTGTCTCGTTCCCCAACGAGCAAAACGTCATACAGCCAACAATCGAGACTGAGCAAGAAGCCCCTGCCGATCATCTGTGATAATGACGGCGTTCCGTACGAAAAACAGTTCGAGCACCTCTGTCACCACGATCTTTTTCGATTTGGACAACACCCTCATCGAAACCAGAAATGGGGACAATCTCGCCTGTAGAAAGGTATACATTTCAATAGCCAATTTCAATGATTTATTCCTATTTTCACGATAGAAAGCGTTCCGAGCAGAATAGGTAGGTAAAAAGCTTACCTTCATTGTAACGAGGTGGGACGAAGGACACGAGAGGTCACGCGCGTCAGCAGACGACGCGAAAAGATCGTGCACTCAAAAGTCAGTTCGCATGACGGTTCAACGCGATGGTTATTCGTGCTTTTCCCTCGATCTCTTTATTCACGGATACATACTTACACGGGGCGCCGGAAATAGCAGCGCGTGTAACGCGAGACGGATCCCAATATAGTGGTTTCTTGACGGCGACTATTTTTAACCAATCCAGCAGCAGCAGTAATAGCAGCGCATTACCCTCTTCCACGCGGTAAACGAAATAGAAATCGTGAACTACGTGTGCACCTACTCACTTCTTTACAGTTCGTTGCATTTACTTTTCGTCTCATGCTTGCCTGCTGTTGAATACGAATGACGACGACGTGGATACGAACTACGGTGATCTACCGCATCTGAAGAGGTTACTTTCGAGGTGAAAAGTGGGCAAGGTTACCTGCTTCAGACTTGTACTCCGTGAAAGACTGTGTGACGTTTAAAAATTACGATTGGAACTGTGATTTTATAAAAAACGAAAGTTTAACGCTTTTCGGCTATCCAGCTTCTCCGAGTGTGCTTAGCATTTGTTGATCAAAAGTGTTTTTGTTGAGTCGAAGGTGGGATTGCTCTCTGATCTTAGACAGAAACATTAAGCGAAGAAGTGGAATGACGCGTCGTAGATATTAAAAGTGCGAAATAATTAAAGCTACAACAATTTGCCACGTTACGGGCTATACTTCCCACTAGGATCACTGCCGTGAAGACGGATATACATCTCCGACTAGCACCAGACTTGAATGTATGTAAAGTTATTTCCATCCTTCAGAGAGAGCGTGTCAAAGGGCAAGGCTAGCGTGGAGAAGCTTACGTTGGGAGAAGTGCCAGTTGGCTTTCAGCTGTGGCACACGAAAGGCGTACCTGTGAATGAAGTATCGCTACATTTTTTGTGGCTATCAATTCTCTTGAACAAACGTCACACCTGGAACGCTAAATAAAGGCAAGGGACGCTGAAAATCCAGATTATATTCCCTCTTTCGATTAAATAGGTTTTAATAAGCGAATTCCAAATTGCGTGGTGAATTGAAAGGAAGAACTGAGAAAATGAGTGTCCCGGAGAGTGTGAAGAAATGTGTCGCCATGCTGAAGATGGTCAGCACTGACTCTGAGAAATTTGCCGCTCTGTTTATGATAACGAAATTAGTCGATGGAAAGGACTGTACACCGCTCACTAAGAAACTTCTCTTTGAGGCGATTGGAGCTAAATTTCTGCGAAAATTATTATCCAGCGATGATGTCCCAGTGGACTGTCCACCCCAAGTCTACAAGTCGGTAGCGCTATCCATTGTGTCTGCATTTTGCAGAGAACCAGAATTAGCATCCCATCCTGACATGGTTGGCCATGTTCCATCACTTTTAGAGATCGTATCCCGAGCGGATGAGGATGCTCCGGATGATATGCTGATCATCGTCAGCGAAGCATACACTTGCTTGCAAAACATAGCGCAATATCCGCCTGGTCAGAAGGCACTGATTGAGCAAAAAGCAATACCAAAGATGTGTGAGATCTATTCAGAAAAGAGTTTTCAGACCGACGAAGCATTGAACATTTTGGTGACGCTGGTAGGACGATTCGGCCCTGAAGCTTGGGATGCGACGGACATGGCGCCTTTTCACGTGATCATGAACAAAATTGCGCTGGACTTTGAAACGGATCACGAAGAGAGGAAATTCGAGTTGTGCACCATTCTGCAGGCTCTGTTATTCTCGTGCCGGAGAGACGGGATAGCGGAGTCAGCAAAGGAAGAAACGTGGCCACAGAGCATCTTCAAAGGGCTGAACGATATCCTTCAGTCAAAAATTGGAAAAAATCAAAGAGATCCTGCTTTGAAACTTGCTTCAGTGACACTGGACGTCTTGGGCGTGGAATGGACGCTGAGCGATGAAGAAAAGCCTAAGGTGTTCTTTTTACTGTTGATTCAATTGGCTTGCATCGAAGTTAGAATGCAATTAGAGGGGAAACAGTTGAAATCCGTTATCGCGAACGCCGAATTAGTCACCGCCTGCTTCGTCATCCTTGAGATCTCTTTGACCTTTATAGCTACCGATCAGTTGGACCTAGAGCAAAAGGAAAAGCAATCTTTGTACACCGCTCTGAAGGGTGCCTTCTCTGCGGTCATCGGACTATTGGTGAATATCTCAAAGATGAAAGATCTAACGGATACCAAGGAACGCGTCTTTGTTTGTGCGATGGTGAGAGTCCTAGCAGCTTGGCTCGCTCAAGAAACATCCGCTATGCGTCCTCAGGTCTACTCTATTCTGCCTTACATGCTGACAGTGGCCAATGATACGTTTTATGCGTATCGTAACAGGAAACTAGCAGAGAAAGCCAAAACGGGCGCGAAGGCCGACGAAGGATCGTCGTCCGGAGAACCAGCGGAACACGATCCTTTGAGTGAACTCGATGTTTTGCGACTTATGTTGCCCGCTTTGTGCTACCTCGCCGTAGAAGAAGACGCGCGAAAGATCTTGCTCAAGTATAAGCAAGAAGAGGTTCTTTTCGAGTGCTTGTCTTATCACTGGACCATTGTGCATTACAAAAAACCACCTGTCCCGCGTTCCGAACGTCTGAAGGCACTCAAGGAACCGGAAAAAGAGCTGGATCCTCGTTTGCTGGAAGAAATGAAGGACTCTAGAGCCGCCATGGTGTCCATCTGCAACGTACTGATGAATGTGACTGTCCTGGAAGCTAAATTGGTCGAAGAGTCGCAAACCTTTGTTTCCCTTCTAAAGTTCATATTCAATAATCTGCCAGAACTCAAGCAAATTCCGGAAAATCTGGTGCTTCACGGACACATGGCGATCTTGGGACTACTGCTGCTGAAGCAGCAGGCGAAGCGCGTTAAGAAGAACGACTTCTCCATCTGCCGTTACATCCAAGCTACCATCAGATTCCTGTGGGATGCTTATATCGTCGACGAGAGCAACGATCCCACCGAATTGGTAGTCGCGATGACTTACAAGGAACATTGGATGGAGATCATGGAACTCTGGTTCCTCGGGATGCAGACTATGGCCGGGGTATTGCAAATGGTGCCGTGGCTCTCGGAATTTGCGATCGAATCAGGCTGGGCGGAGGGAATCATCGAGACTCTGAAGAAAGTCAAGATCGGCAGCTTACAGCCGAACGTCAAATCAGCTTACGAGGATTTGTTGTGCCACCTGGTAAAGGCGGACGATAGTGTGGCGTCCGTTCTAAAGAAGGCGGGCGCATTGACTGTATGCAGAAATCATCGTATGATGGAGTTGGGCAAATTTCTCTTCGGGGATTAAATTAGTACGTTTTGGCAAAACTTATTCGCTGCTCGTGAAACGTCCGAAAGAGCGCGAGATATTTTTTTTCGTATCGTCTTAATTCGTATATAATTCTGTTGATATCTTTTACAAACCATAACTAACGCATGCCTGGGAAAGAAGAGATTGCTTCTCGACGGATGTAACGTATTTCTGTGATGCAATTGTCTACTTCGTTAACGATCGATGATCCCCCGTTCCGAATTACATAATTTTATTAATTATTTTTAAAACACGAGTATATCGCAACGATGTATCAATCGCCTCGATAAATATATCGTTCCATAGACAGCACTGTTTTTTGGTATCAATTTTTTGCGCATTGGTATTCTAGCTTATCTAAATTCATAATTCTTTGCTCTGTCCATATCGAATAGCTCTTTGGGAGAAAACAATTCTGCGTTTATTTAGGTATATACTTTAACACCTTGACTGCGGTAACAAAAAATTGAGTATCTGAACGAAAGTCGCTGTCGGTCCCCGACGACCGATAACGCAGTCAACGTGTTAACTGGAAACGTATATTTGAGGTATACATCCTAATATCATTCCCAGGCTCTGTGAGTTTTTTATATCTCGAAAAAGATGTGAACACCTATCTCGTTTAGAGTGGAATGCAAGGAATCTGTTAAGACGCTACGGTACCTCACTCTATATGTAAGTGTATTTACAACGCGTAGCATCTAAAAATAGTTCCTTTGTAGGCAACTACGAGCTGAGATACGCATTGCTTTCACAAAAGGATACAGATGTGCCGGGGTATTTAAATGTCAGAATATATATTTAGATCGGGCTACGACGATGTGTATCAGTTCCGCATAGCCGTTGATCATTTTCGACGATTCAAATGTAGTTCGCCAATCTACAAAGTTCCATTCTATTTATACTCCCACGCCATTTATATTTTTAGTTACCAGTCATCCGTAAATAATAGGTTCATTCTTGTTACTTACACTTGCTACATTTTGGTAATAATTGTCACGAGTGTACAACGTAACAAGAACAAACCTACTATAGTGGGGCCTCAATTATTTATCCGAACCACAACTTACTTTTTCGAACTTTACGATTTACCGATCCAGATTGCCGATTTACGTTATCCAGATTGTTTATTATTTGAACGCCGTTTCGAAATTTTGGAAGGGGTACACTGCCGCATGTTACAATATTGCAAATTAAGCCAGCGTTTAGGTGTCCAGGCTCGTATCGCCTGTTAGAACTTCAATTCGTTTGTATATTTTTTTCTCAGTCTTTATTAGATCTTCACGAAGCACAGTCATAAATGCATATCGGTAATTCTTTTATTACCGTTGGCCATACGCCACCAAAAATTATGAATTTCATGATAAAGAAACCCTTAACTAAACATTCAATTTCTATAATTTTGTATAAATGTTTATATTTAAAAGTCTACAATATGGTTTGCGTCATATGTTTCAAATATTATTTTATTATAGAACATTGTTTTACCCATCATGTGACCGTTTCATTATCCGAACTTTCGTTAATTTGTACTAGGCCTGATTCGGATAATCGAGGTCCTATCGCATATGTAATAACATTTGTAATCAGATTATTCGATACAAGAGAATAATAGCTTTTCCGTCATAGTTAAGCTTATAAGAGAAAGAACTAGTACGTAATACCTATATTAATTGCAATAAGTTTTCCATTTTTTGTTACGAGCAAGCAATTAATACCCTCGTGGTCGGTTTTCTTATTATAAAAATACATAGTTACGAGTGTATGACGTGCTTATAGCGATGATGATACCAACAGAATGTGAATAACCTATTTTCGTTTGCTTATTATTAAGAAATTTGTATCGTGACGTAATGATTCTTCGATTAAACGGATATTTTCTAATTTCGTCTCTGGCGTGTTATTCCGTATGTACATACCTCTATCCGTTGACGTCAAAATGATGGGCATTCTGGTTACCGATCGAACCATGCGCCAACTATGAGCATAGATTGAGATTAGCGTCATTGGTTTTTGTAATAAATGCGGATTAATATTCAAGAAAGATGACTGGATAGCTGTACGGAACTGTGGTGATTTTCAAGCGATATCTCTACTTTCCAATCGCCCTGCCTTCAGTTTTTTCTTCAATTTTGAGTGACGAGAAGAAAAATGGCTACACGATGAATTACTTTCTCGTTTTCAAGGCCACACATTGGGTGCATTCAGCAGATCATTCCGCTCCGCAACAGTTGTGGAGCAGCTCAGTAAAAATCTGCCGAACGCGCATTCTACCGAGCGCTCCAAGTGAGCGCAAGTGGTCGCGGTCGCCATGTTTTGTAGCGAAGAAAAGTCCGCTCCAGCGCTCCCGCTCACTTCCATCGGAAGAAGTTTTGGCGCATTTTATGAATGATGTCGAGCGGTGTGAACCGATGTGTCGAATTCCGTCTGTCGTGCGACGGAACATCTTATATTTTATGTATTATTGCGAAAAAAAATTACATTTTCTTGCCACCGGCAATGGAGTTAATACTGTTTAGCTCTGAGGTGCTGATATAAAGAACTCAATATTTTGTAACCAGAGATAACACCGGACAACAGTGATTTTGTTACTCGAACCAAACCAGGTGATTCTTATAGATTTATGTGCACTAAAAACGAATCTAACTCTCAAATTTGCATACCACGTCAGGATTTTTAAATACTTGAAGTTAAATATAAGAAAACGGGCGATTTTGGCCATATTCACGGGTCTATTACTAACTAAAAAATGTTTTTTTTCGAACTTTTTAATACATTAGTTTATTGTTTCTAAACGATTTTACAAAGCCAAATTTCAATTCCAAAGTACGATTTTTCAAAACTAAAGTACGACAAGTCGATCGTTTAAATCCACTGCGCCACGCGCCTAAATGTATCGCAGGCCACGGCCAGAACTTGTTGTCAGCAGAACAGAGAGCGCTACTTCTGAGCATACTGAATGGTAGCGGTTTATGCTCGATCTGCTGAATGCAACCATTGATTTTTTTTTCAGTTAAGGAGGTTCGACTATCAGACGAAAACCAACTTACAGCCCTAATTTTTTTATATGATATACACGAATACTTTACACAACTAATACGAAAATTTGAGCAATATAGACCGTCTAGTTTCTTCGTTATTTTATTCTAAAGTTGACCACTTTTAACATATCGCCTTATGGGAGACGATTGTACTAAGGTAGATTATCACTGACTCTTTAAAACACATTCCGTCAACTTTAGACTTTGAAAGACTAGTAATTTGACAGATGAAATATTAAGGATTATGTAAAAAATAAGTAAATTAGGTTTTACCGTATGGTTGCAACGTAATATTATCATGAAATTCGTTTTTACTTCGCAAACCATTAGCACGCCATATTAACGGTGAGAGACTTGGCAACACGGCAGCGAAACAGTTATAAAGCTTAAAGACCGAACCTTACCTGGCGTCCATTCAAACTGAGCGCGAAATTTGAAATATTCGGAACGATAAAAAAATGTCCTAAAAATCTGTATCAAAGTTGAATGATTGTTGAAACGAAATCATGCCTTTACTTATACAATTCTTTTTCTTTTTTGACAAAATTTCCCTTTATACCGGCTTTGCTGCATGCTCACGTCATCCGCCATAGCTGGCCACTGTAGTTCACGCGTCACTGCAGCCAATATGAAATATCGCGGAGTACAACGTTGCCAAGAATACAATGAAAATTGCAACGCACAATAAAAAATGTTTAAACTATAATCATATATCCACGATACTGAATTATCAATCGAATAACTGTTTTATGTCTTCAGCATTCCCTATGAGTTGTTTTTATAGGTTTTTATAGATTATTTGTAATTTTGTATTTTTCTTTAAAATGTTGGACAACAAGCCTCTGACAACGATTCCAGAGTCATTGACGCTCTAATAGTCCGCCATAATTTCAATATTTTATTTACTAATGATTTTCGGCATGAACGATGCATAAAATGGGTTCATAATTCATTTAATTATTATTCCATAAAGTTTCAGATCGCTGTGAAAACATTTTTTTCACACATTTTTGACTCCAAAGAAACAGTCGATCCTCCTTAAACTGTTCTCTTGACTGCCATACAACCATACTCACGCCACAAGGCCACGACTACCAAATCTATAGGGCTCTAGCGTACTTCCACAAACGTAGCTTTTGTTTGTGTTACACATGTACATATAGAGAATGTACATCCAAGTTTCGCCAAGAAACCCAGCTTGGTGGCGCTGCTTGTATTTACCTTTTGATAACGATTTTCCACGGAAAGAATTTATTTGAATGCTTTGAATCAACATTCTCTTATAATTTAGGCCATGTTGATTAAATCTCATAGGTAAAACACTTCAATTATTATCCAAAATAACGTGTAAACAGCGCTTATACCACGGGCATCTGCTTAATGCTTGGTGCGTGCCACAGATGGCACTCTATCTGTTTTGTGCAGTTACCCAATTGCCCTATATCCAGAAATCTTTCTGTAGAAACTAGGCTTTGGATTATCATATTGTAAGTTTCTCGTGGGCACAGCTGATTTTGTTGTGATCACAGCAGTTTCCGTGGGTGCCACATGACGTATGTCCAATATTCGGCTCGAGTAATTCAATGAATCAATGCATTTTAGGTAATCATTAGAATTAAGTGTCCTAACTAACCATTCACGTCTCTTATCCTGGACCTACGTTTACATTATCGTGAACCATATTCGATATAATATAATGTACTCGTATTATCAATCGTTATACATATGTATTTACTTCTAGGAAATGCGCGGTAAACCGCATTACAGACGATAGGGAAAATTTGTAGCCAATTGGATAATTATAGCAATGCACCTTCCGTATCATAATGTAATATCGCAATGATCGTCGAATAAAAAAACTCAATTGTCTCTAGAAAAAATATTATTTTTATTACCGTAACGACGTAAAATTATATCGAATATGGTGAATTACTTTGCTTTTCCGTTACGCCCTGTATACAACCTTCTTATACACAACTTTCGTTAATTTTTTGCCGCGGTTACGACGCGAAATTTAATCATATCCGTTTGTTTGCCTGATTTAACTATAGCTTGCGGAGGGGTTGGCGCAGCAGTGCGGAATTCCGCAGGAGTTGTCCTCTAAGATAACGACGAACTATTTGAAGCAGTTCAGAAAATGTCCTGACAACGTCGCCTATACCTTAGATACATGGCGAACGATGCTCTGGAGCAAGGCACTTGGCGAGACATACGCGTATCTAGCTAAAACAGTTTATGAACGCTGGTTGTACCTAAGGTATCGCTATTTGGCGCTCGCACCAGATACGATCGCTGTGCTTAAACAGCTAAGGCAGAAGTACCTCCTAGGATTAATCACGAATGGTCCGTCACACGCGCAATGGGAAAAAGTTCGCAAACTCTCATTGGAACAGTACTTTGACGTCATTCTGGTGTCGGGAGACCTTCCCTGGGAGAAACCGGATAACAAGATATTCGAGGAAGCCTGCCGATACCTCAGAGTCAGACCTGAGGAATGCATCATGATTGGCGACAAGCTGGAAACAGATATTTTAGGTACGTTTCTTTTCTTCTATAATGTATATAGGAGAATTCACTTAATATGATCTTGGTTAACACGTTCGCTGCCACCTCTCAGATCACGCACCACCAGAGCCATTGTTAGCGCTTTAAGGCGGCATCGGCAGTGAACGTGTTAATACGATTTCCCGCATTACACGCCTTTTTTGCTGGTCCCTAAAGTTAAAGCCTTTTTTTATATACAAAATATTTCGCATTATATGCGCTTCATTCTCGTTTATAACGCTCTTTTGATGATCGACAATCCCAGATAGGGAAGTTTGCAGAAACTTTGGAGTATTTTTGCACTCTAATGTAATCCTACTAGCAAAATTTCGGCATGTTTTCACGACGGTGCTGCAGCCGCTGTAATTTTTGCTGCAATCAATGTCATTACGTTTGCAGCAGCTGCGTCTCCTAGTGACGAAAGGTAATATAGGCAGCGGCTGCATGACGTATGAACTGCGAGATAACAGCGTTATTTCAGCACCGGAGGCAGGAAGTATGCCAAAATTCGAAAAGGTGCGGGCGCGAGTAACGCATATCGCGATGCACTTCTCATGCATGATAACGTGCCAATGCATTGAAAGGGGTGCGAGTAGGTCAGTGAGTTCCATAGAGCATTAGAGTAGGTTCGGTTAGGGTTAGGATTAGCTTACTCCTTTCAAATAAGTACAACTGTATATGGATAGAAAATTTATTTTAAAAATGGTTGATCGGGTACAACAAAAGGTGTAGTTAATACACAATCCAATGCAATGTTTATAACATTTTTTGTGTTTTAAAATACAGGTACGAAGAAAATTATAGTGAAAATATATTTCTTTTGTCCAACGTATAGTAGCTTATCGACTAGATTCTTTCGTAATTCTTATGAGAAAGTATTACTGCCGTCTGTGTAATTACCACTGAAATTCCTGTAAACTTTTGTAATCTTCCGTTTTAATCGCGCAGTAATCTTAGTGGTGGTATTGACACCTATTTAGTCACCATTGGAATACCCGTAATCTTCTGTGATAACCACATAGTAGTCCTCGCAGTACTATTACTATCATTGGTGTAGTCAACATTGAAATATCTGTAATCCTCTGTGGCAACCACGCATTAATCGTCACAGTACTACCACAGCTTACTCAATACCAGCTAGTTCTCTCCGCGTTAAATGGAGAGTTCGCGCATAGCCTGCTGCGCATTTTACTCCAAACGGCTCAGTAGGCCTATTCTGTAACTCGTTACGACCCGTAACGACGGTTGTCGTTAGCATTAGTCCAATCAGGATCAAGTATTCCGTTGTGATGGGGGTCCTGATTGGACTAATGCTAACGACAACCGTCGTTACGGATCGTAACGAGTTACAGAATAGGCCTACAGCAGTCAGAGCGGCAGTCGGAACCGGGACTGCGAGAGAAGCGGTGGTAGTTTACAGGACCGTATCTAGCACAGCTTAATGTACCTGTTCGTGTGACTGTCAATGAGTGCTTGAAGTAAAAATAATGCGTGCTTTCAGTCGGTGTGCCGCAAGAAAGTGTACAAACAATTCAAACAATTGCAGTTTCAGTTTCTTTAGATTTCCAAAGGATGAGAATAGGTACGTACATGTATTTATTTTTTTTTACTATAGAACTAAAACTTCTCTAAAAATCAGTAAAGATAAATTAACAAACTGTTAAAATTATAATTATAGGTGATGTTTAATTAAAAGCCACTTTACCGAATAATATTTTTATATAATAAAAAAATTCCTGGACTTTTAGGGCGACAATGTGGCTAATTAGTAGTGGCAGGGAAGATTTGTTAAATGATGTACAAAAAATACATGCATCATCATACAGACTGTGCGGCATTCACTTTGAGAAGTCGATGTTTGCTAATGAAGGAAGAAATAGATTGCGTAAAGAAGCAACTCCTCGACATTTTCCAGCTCTAGAAGGAACCTCACATGCTACAACATCGACTGCAGCTGAATTTGACTGTGAAACAGGGAGTTTGGATGGTAACTTTTTAAATTTTATAAAAATAATTTATATTTTGTTTTATTCTCACCTTAATACAACATATGTAATAACCTACATTCCGTAACAAATGCCTAACATAATATCCACAATGTATTTCTGTCGTGACCAATATCTATGTATTTTTGTGTTAGTGAAAGTTGGTCCTGAGGAAGAAATTATGGAATCTCAGTTTGTCGAAGATATATCATCCACACAGACACAAACAACGCCGAAATCATCACCAGTCCAAAGAAAAATCCAGACAAGTCTTGTTTTGTCAGCTTCAACTCCCCGAAAACGTAAATTGCGAAAAAATATAAAAAGGCTTAGGAACGAAAATTTGCGCTTAAAACGTAAAGTCAGAGATGCTACTGAAACAGCGAAAGATGTTTCCTATCTTGATAAGGTTACTGTAAATGATTATAAAAAATTGACGTATAAATTTTGCCCATCCAAAAGTATTGCAAGCTTCATAAATTTACAGATATGCGAAATCGCCAAAAAACCAAAAGGCAAGAGGTTTAGCTGTGATTTCAAACAAAAGTGCTTATCGTTATATTTTTCAGGTCCAAAAATGTATAAAAAAGAATTATTAAAAATGTTTTGTTTGCCTGGAGTTGGCACATTGAAAAAGTCTATTAGTAATATTAAAATGTCAGTCGGAATTAATATTTCACTTTTTAAAATATTGGAGCATAAATGTCGTTATTTTCGCGAACAAGATAAACTTATTATTATAACTGTAGATGAAATGAGCTGCAAAGCCAACCTGTTTTACGATACAAAAGCAGATAGAATGTATGGTTTTGAAGACATTGGAAATGATGTTAGATCGTTTAAACCAGCCTTAGCTGCCACGGTTGTTATGGCAAGGGGACTTTGCACCAACTGGAAACAGCCACTTGCTTTTTATTTTGTTAATTCCACATGTCCAGGATTGAAATTAAAGGAACTAATTTTTAATGTCATGCAACAAATAAACAATATTGGTTTAAAAGCTGTAGGTGTCACTTGTGACATGGGCTCTAATAATCAGTTGTGTAAGTTGTTAGAAGTTTCACATGAGCAACCATTTTTTTATTTTGAAGATGAAAAAATTATATTTCTTTTTGATATCCCCCATTTGCTAAAATCACTTAGAAATAATTTAATGACACACTTTTAAAATAAATAACGAAATAGTATCTTGGGATTTTTTTAAACAGCTCTATTTGCATGATAAATCATATAATATTCGAGCAGTCCCAAAATTGATAGACTCCCATATTTTCCCTAACAGTTTTGAGAAAATGAAAGTTCGCTTTTCAGCACAAATTTTTAGCGCTTCCGTAGCTGCTAGTATGCGTTTGTATATACGATTTGGTGCTCTTCCCGCAATAGCTTCAACTACTGCAGACGTAATTGAAAAAATTAATAATTTATTTGACAATTTAAACACATCTGGCGGTCCTGCTGCTACAGAATATCAGAAACCATATATGGGTACGACAGAACAGACTGAATTTTTGAAAGACTGTGCATCTTTTTTTTCTAATTTGTGTGTTTTCAACGCTAAGGGTGAGGAAATCACACAACAAATTAAATGTATATCAGGCTGGCAAATAACTATTAATGGAGTTACAGAGTTATGGGAAATTTTAAAATCAAAAGGCATGACGTTTTTGTTAACAAGACGGACCCATCAAGACTGTCTTGAAAACTTTTTTGGAGCAATTCGGCAGCAATCTGGAAATAATATAAATCCTACACCTATCCAATTTATGCGGGCATTTAAGAAACTTCTATGTCTGGATGTAATGCATTCAGGCACAGAAAACTGTGAAGATGATACGTCTGAAATTTTGTTGAAAATGTCAGATTTACCACGTCTTGAAGACCGGTTTCAACCTGAAACGCAAACGCCTATTTTGACTGTTGAATCAAATATTAATATTGACACGGAATATCGCAACTCTGATATCTTACAGAAAAATTTTGTAAAATATGTATGCGGCTATTTAATTAAAAAATGTTTAGATAAACACACCTGCGATTGTTGCATACATTACGCAAATTCAAATAGTAAGGAATTGGACGACACAGCTTTATTTTGCTTTTATAAAGCATATAGGCATACAGATTTAGACACATTTGGCAGTCTCTATATGCCTCATACAGATTTCATTTCTTTTATTAAAGCCCTAGAAATTTTGTTCCAAAAAAATTTCGAACAACTCTGCACACAAAATAATTTATGTCAAAATCTTGTTCATATCTTTAAGAAAATTAATTTGTCACACCCTTGTTCAGAATTTCCACTTTGTTATTTGTTGCATTTGTACGCAAGAGAGACTACGAATTTATTATACTTTAAAATACGCAAATAGAAATTTTAAAGGACCGGATAAAAACAGAAAACTAATAATATGGAAAAATAAATAATTTTATACCATGTTTGTTGTATTTCTTAAATAAAGCTTTATATTGTTTCATAGCTTTATGGGTATTTTTAATTATAATTTTTTGGTATACCATCTTCCAGTCACGAACACAGTACCTACAAATTGCAATGAATACGGCCCTGGTCAAACCATACGAAACGCGCGTTCGTAATCCACCCCACATTGTTTGCACGTGTTACGGGCACAGGTACAGAAATGTTGACCCAAAGTTCGCTGGGGTCGCTTGGCTTCTAAAAATCAAAGGAAGCCGCCGAGAAAGAACTAGCTGGTATTGAGTAAGCTGTGGTACTACTGTCTCCACACAACATACTACGTATATTATACGTATATTTTATGTTAATACAGATGTAATTCGTATACGTATACAATAATCATAAAATATACGTATCAGCTACGTATTATATATTGTATCTCTAAAAAATACATCCATCATATTCACATAAAGTATATGTAGCTGCTACGTATACTGTATATCTAAAAAACACACTTCTCCATATACGTAAAATATACGTATCAGTTACGCGTGTGCAAATATTTCAGGTTTACATATTAATGTTATTCTGATAATTTGAAACATGTAATATTGAAAATTGGTACCTTACAATTATTGAAAGATACATATTTTTATAATTTTAAATTGCATCATAAGAATATTGCATTTCTAATATTAGTTTGGTAGTACAGTAGAACTCCAATTATCCGAACTCCGACTATCCGAATCGCTAATTATCCGAATCGCTTTCAGAAAAAAAAATGTAAGACGGCAATGCAAGCAAAATAATGATTCTGTCTACGCGCGCTATTGTACAGCATTTGTAAGTACGCTATATAACATGTAAAAGTGTTGTCTTTTCATTTAATTAATTAAAAATTCATACAGTACCGAAAATAAGCTCTTTTTCTTTAAAATACATATATGTGCCCTTTTTTTGGGAAAAGTCCAATTATCCGAATTTTTGATTATCCGAATGGGATCCGGTCCCAATTGATTCGGATAATTGGAGTTCTACTGTACTCAATAATTTTGAAATGATATATACGGAAAATATGTATACGTATAAATATATGCACAGCAATTCATTCGATGTATGAAATAAAGTCATTAAATTTACAACACTTTGGTAGCTCCGTGGTCGAGGCTTCGATCTCCTGCGTTGAGCACCACGGGGTCATGTAATAGACGTTAACCCTTCTTCTCTCTCTCTTAAATATCTCGATAACACATCATTAGCAAATGTTATTGATTACCCTAAATCATTGTTTCAATCAACCTTTAGCAGCTTAATTCGGTTAGTGCAATTCTTATGTATGTATTATACTTTATGTCGGATATACGTATTATATATCGATATACGTATATTTTACGTCTGATATACGTATATTCTACGTTTCCATTTACGTATACAGGGTGTTACTTAATGATAGGCCGTAATTGCAAGGGCACATTACTGAATCAATTTCCAGTAGAAAAGTTCTTATTAACATGTGTCCTAAAATGTCTGGTTTTCAAGATACAGGACGTCAAAGTTTAAAAAAAAATTCACAGATTTCGCAATCCTTGCAACTATCGGGGACATTGAAAATGATACGAAAAATATATAAATGATATTGTTATTAACTATGTATTACAATGCAAAAAAGATATATATCTATATATATAAAAATGAATGTTTGTCTGTCTGTCTGTCTCTTATGCCTTCCTAAACCGTTCATCCGATTGCGATGAAATTTTGGGAAATGGTTGGACGCATGCCCGCGATGGTTTCTGAGTTAGTAAATCTTATACAGGGTGTTCAAAAAGTCCCGGTACGGCCGATTATCTCAGCGGGAAAACATTTTAGAGAAAAATGTTTAATACAAAACTTTAAGGATTTTCCCTTGGCTACCCAGTGGTCGTATTGGATTTGACCTTGACCGTGACCTTTAAGGTAATATCAAATGCCTTCCTAAACTGTTCATCCGATTGCGATGAAACTTTGGGGAATGGTTGGACGCATGCCCGCGAATGTTTCTGAGTTAGTAAATCTTATATAGGGTGTTCAAAAAGTACCGGTACTGATGATTATTATGCCTTCCTAAACCGTTCATCCGATTGCGATGAAACTTTGAGGAATGGTTGGACGCATGCCCGCGAAGGTTTCTGAGTTAGTAAATCGTATACAGGGTGTTCAAAAAGTAGCGGTACGGATGATTATTATGCCTTCCTAAACCGTTCATCCGATTGCGATGAAACTTTAGGGAATGGTTGGACGCATGCCCGCGAAGGTTTCTGAGTTAGTAAATCTTATACAGGGTGTTCAAAAAGTCCAGGCACAGCTGATTATCTCAGCAGGAAATCATTTTAGAGAAAAACGTTTAATATAAGACTTTTAGGATTTTTCCCTGGCTACCCAATGGTCATATTGGATTTGACATTGACAATGACCTTCTAGGTAAAATTGATTTTTTAAAATCCGAACCTCTATTTTATATACCGAAAATGAAAAGAGCGGGAAATTTCACGTTCAAATATGTCCTTGACCATTATTTCCATGTGACCTTTATGGTCAGCGGAGGTCAAATTAAGGTCAAGTACAGTTCGACTTCGTACCATGAAAGCTATGGGCCCTATACAAATTCTTTTTGATAGTAGGATTTAGGATTTTTTAGTGGGTGTACAATGGTGATATTGTATTTGATCTTGACCATGACCTTCATTTGGAATCTCTTACATCTGACATAATATTCCAAATCAGTTACACGAAAAATCGCTTAGTTCCAACCAAATTTAATCGAGGTAACAATCATCACTGGCAAATTCAAAGGCGAAGACGTCCTCATTCACGCATACCTATGATTTCCAACGATTTAACATTCGAATTCAAGCGGCTCCGGTTCCCTTTGCGTCTTGCTTTTGCTATTACCATCAACAAAGCACAAGGTCAATCGTTGACTATTGCTGGCTTAAATTTGGAAAATTCATGTTTTTCACACGGCCAATTGTATGTGGCTTGCTCCAGAGTTGGCACACCGAAAAATTTACACGTTTTTACTCCAAATAAAAAATAAAAAACATTTTCTATCCGCTGGCCTTAAGATAAATTAATAAAAGAAATATACTTTCCAATTTAAATTAAATACATGTTTTTTTTAGCGTAGCATGGCTCCCTACCTATGAGTACAGATATCTGCTAAAAATTCATTAAGGGGTAAGGCCACCATGTGCGTCAAGAAAGAAGGACGATTTTGTGCATTTTTTTTTAGGAGTAGTGTAAAAGCTATAGAATTTTCTTATAAAGTACTTTATCAAGTATCTTCAAAGCTACTAAAAAATATTTTGTTTTTAATTTTTGGTTAAGAAATGGCCGTTCCAGGGTCCGGTTTCTACGATGAATTTTTTGTGGAGGTCCAAAACGGGCGAACCGGCTGTACCCACAAGCGTGAACCTAGAACAAAAATCCAAAGATTTTTCTTTAATATATATCATAAACTAATAGACCACGTAGGGGATTTTGAAAATATTGATTTTTCGAGAAATGGTGAGTATATAAAAGAAAAGTTCACGTTTTCGCATAAGAATTTCATACATAATCGTTTATAAAACAAAAAGTTTACAACTTATCGAAAAACCCCTACGTGGTCTATTAGATTATATAGGTATAAAGATACCCTCAAAATTGCAAGGCAATCGATAAAGCCGCTATCGGTTCGCCCGATTTGAAATTTCGTGTTCTGAGAAAAACGCGTTTAAAGTTTTAAGTAACATTTTACGGTCGAAAATTATAGTATACCTTTAATCCGCGATGCCTGCACCGTATAGTTGGCCTTCTATGTTAATGTTGAGTTCTTCTTCTTCTTTTCTGGCTGATTTTGCGGCAATTCGAGCTGTTTTTGCAGCCTCAGTCAGCGATCGGTTCGAAAAATCGACGCGGAGTTCGTCCGCCTCAACGCAGAAATTGTAGCAATTCCTTCCAACTGTCATGTCCAACTGTCGTATAACTTGCATTATACTACAAATTCCATCGTTGAAAGTGCACACGGCAAGATTCCCAGCAATATCCAGTACGGTTTTTCCGCTTGACGTAGATTTTGGGGACATTGACCACACCGTTGCGTTGAAACTTTCATTGCTATTTTGCGTAAAACCACCTAAGCATCGATTTAGAAGGTCGTCGCTGCTCAACTCTTCGTAGATTGGTTTAATTGCGTCGAAAACTGTTTTCGATAGAGCCGGCTTGTAATATATAAAAATGAATGTTTTTCTGTATGTCTGTATGTCTGTATGTCTCTTATGCCTTCCTAAACCGTTCATCCGATTGCGATGAAACTGTGGGGAATGGTTGGACGCATGCCCTCGATGGTTTCTGAGTTAGTAAATCTTATACAGGGTGTTCAAAAAGTCCCGGTACGGCTGATTAACACAACGGGAAATCATTATAGAGAAAAATGTTTAATACAAAACTTTTAGGATTTTTCCCTGGCTACCCAATGGTCATATTGGATTTGACCTTGATCATGACCTTCAAGGTCTGTCTGTCTGTATATCTCTTATGCCTTCCTAAACCGTTCATCCGATTGCGATGAAACTTTTTGGAATGGTTGGACGCATGCTCGCGAAGGGTTCTGAGTTAGTAGATCTTATACATGGTGTTCAAAAAGTCCCGGTACGGTTGATTATCTCAGCGTGAAATCATTTTAGAGAAAAATGTTTAATACAAAACTTTTAGAATTTTTCCATGGCTACCCAATGGTCATATTGGATTTGACCTTGACCATGACCGTCATGTCTGTCTGTCTGTCTGTATGTCTCTTATGCCTTCCTAAACCGTTCATCCGATTGAGATGAAACTTTGGGGAATGGTTGGACGCATGCCCGCGAAGTTTCTGAGTTAGTAAATCTTATACAGGGTGTTCCCCTGATTACCCGGTACGGCTGATTACTCCAAATAAAAAAATAAAAAACATTGTCTATTCGCTGGCCTTAAGATAAATTAATAAAAGAAATCTACGTTCCAATTTAAATGAAATACATGTGTTTTTTAGCGTAGCATGGCTCCCTACCTGTAGGTATCTGCTAAAAATTCGTCAAATGACGGCCAAAATCAATCCACAATCTACCCGTGCGAAGCCGGGACGGGCTGCTAGTTTTCTATATAATCCTCAAACTCAATATCCTCGTCGCTATCGTAAATCATGTCATCATTTTCAGCTCCGAATTATCCTCCTCCCCCGGAGGAGGAGTGGTGAGGAAAGGTGAAGGAGGGGCAGGAAAGAGGAAGGAGGCGAAGGAGGTGAAGGAGGAAAGGGGGATAAAATGGGGCAGGGAGGAAGGGGAATGGGGAGGGCAGCGACGGTGGCGCAATGACCGGTTGGTGGGGGACGGAGTTTTGAGTCGATCCGATGAAAATCTTCGGAATTGGATTCTCGACCACCCTATCCGATGTATTTTTTTACGCTGATTCCGAAAAGCACGGTTATTAGGTCGATATCTCAAAGGAAATATAAAATAACGCTGATTTTCGGAAAATCATCGATATCTCGGTGTTCGCTTGAGATTTCCTCAATAAATCTATCAGTTTCGGAATTAGCGCGAAAAAATACATAAGATAGGGTGGTCCCGCGTAGCTGCTCACCACCCGTACCACTACATAGTACCATCACCCGTACCCACACTCAGTCTACTACATACACACGGTTGAGAGCGCTAGAGTGGGGGCTTTCCGGTGGCGCACGCACGAGAGCGCTAGAGTAGGGAGGGCGACATATCCGTCTTAAACTGGCTCGTCGAAAACCTAGAAATGTCCCCCCATATACGGGAACATAAACATTTTCAATGTTAAAATCGGTTTTTTAATAATATCTCAAAGATCCTTGTGCCGATTTTGTTGACATTTGGCACTGTTGTTTATTGTAATAAGACGCTAAGTTAGCAGTAACTAGAAGATAATTATGAGTTCCAGTGGCGTCCCGGGGGACAGTCTCACGAATAATATTGACAAAATAATATATTCACATTGACACATGTTAATATGAACTTTTCTACTGGAAATTGATTCAGTAATGTGCCCTTGCACCGGTAGACGCGGATTTGTCATTCTTTTGTTCGAAAAAAATAGCTTTTGACCGCCTAAATCTATGAAATCTACGTATGTGCAGCGTGCGATTATCTTTCTCCGCCGATCCATTCTGCTCTGGTGTATATGCTACGGTTCTCTGGTGTCTGAAGCCAAGATTGTCCGTTAGATTCTTCATCTCGTTGTTAATGAATTCCAGTCCATTATCCGTGCGGAGGACTCGTACTCCTGCGGGGTATTGTTTCTCGGCCTTCTTGAGAAATTTTTCAATGCATTTTGTTGTCTCTGCTTTATTTTCGATGAAGTACACTGTTTGGAAGTGCGAATAATGATCTTTTAGTAGACGGTAGTATTTCGATCCGCCTAGCGACTCGGTTGGCACAGGTCCGAAGAGATCTGCATGTATTATTTCTCCAATGTTCTTCGTCCTTGAATCATTCTCCAGGAAAGAAAGTCTGTGCATCTTCCCGAGAGTACATGCTTCGCAAAACGGATTTCTCTCACATTTTATTGGTATTTGGAATCTATCGAGAATCTGCCTTACATGCCGGAAGTTCTGATGTGCGAGTTTCTCATGCCAGCTCCTCAGTGTATCCGACGAAGTTAAGAACGCTTGCGGTGGATCGTTTCTCCATCTCGGCCATTTCGACTCGACAATATCGAATTGCATTATGTACATTTTCCCTTGGTGAACTCCTGGCGCGATAATGCGGCCATTTTTTATTAACTCGCAGGTGGTATTTGTTAACTGCATCTCAAGACCTTTATCCAGAGCAGCTCCTACTGGAAATAAGTTGTATCTTAATTTCGGCATATATAAGACATCAACTAGATGATTTTCTTTCCAGTTTTCTCCATTGAACATGATAACGTTGATGCTCCCTTTTTCATATGCTTCAATAAGTCCTCCATCGCCAATGCGAATTGGAGCGGGGGACTCGAAAGCTTCATAAATCGCGAACCGGTCCCTTCGATTGGTCATATGGCCGTTAGCTCCAGAATCTAGAAACCATCCTGCATCTCGCACTGCTTGCGGAGTTTTTGAGGTTAAGGCCTCGCTCACTAAGCTTTCACCATATAGCTTTTTCTCCGAAGCATTACTGGCCCCTGGTGAACCTCGATGATTGTCATCTCTCTTCCGCTGCGAGCATGCGCGAACCCAATGTCCGAACTCGCCGCATACGTAGTATTTGCCTGGCCTAGGGGATTCATTCGACGAACCTCCGCGTCCGCCTCGACCGCCGAGTCCACCTCGACCGCCACGCCCTCGTCCGGGCTTCCCACGATGAGCGTTAGTCGATAAAGCGTTCCCTGCTTTGTCCTTTTGAGTTGCACATCTCGATTCCTCTGTCATGAGCCTCGCTTCCAGGTTCTCCAGAGTGCGCTCTCCTGCTGGCGCAGACTCTCATGCGCTGATGAAATACCTGTAGCTCTCCGGCAAGATCATCAGGATTTTGGTTATAATCATGGAATCTGAGATTTGCTCACTCATAAGCTTCAATCTGTGTGCAATTTTTGCAATTGTGCAGTTTTCCGCTGCCGTCGTGCAGTTGATTATACAGGGTGAGCCAAATGTATGGAAACGGTGGAATAACTTTCGAGGGAGACATTTTGAAGAAAAATGTTTCAAACAAAACATTTAGGATTTTTCCCTGGCCATCCAATGGTGACCTTGAATTTGACCACGAACTCGACCTTGAAGGTCATTCCAAGGTCAAGGTCGCTTTTTTAAATGGGAACCCCTATTTTTTATGGCGGATTTGGAAGGAGCGGAAAATTTTACGTCCGAATATGACCTTTGACCTTGACCTTGGATTCAAGGTAAAGGTCAACTATCAAATAGGAAAGTTTTAGGTTTTTTCCCTGGCCATCTAATGGTAACCATGAATCTGACCTTGACCTAGACCTTGAAGTTCGAGATAAAATTTCACTTCATTCACATAACATTTGGATTGGGAAATAACTGAGTTGGATGTGAGCCACACCCGTCTTTAGTAACGACTCCTTAGTTAATTGATCACATGCAACACTTTGCATTAAGTTGTCGGGTACTAACACCACCTTGCGTAAGTGGCCAGGTACTTACAACGTCTTGCCTTCAGTGGCCGGGAACTAACACCGCCTTGCCTTGATTGGCCGGGTGCTCATGTCACCTTGCCTTAAGTGGCCGGTTGCTAACACCATAAAAAATGTAGGTTGCCATTTAAAAAAGATACCTTGAACTTGGAATGAACTTCAAGGTCGAGGTCAAGGTCAGATTCATGGTTACCATTAGATGGCCAGGGAAAAAACCTAAAACTTTCCTATTTGATCGTTGACCTTTACCTTGAATCCAAGGTCAAGGTCAAAGGTCATATTCGGACGTAAAATTTTCCGCTCCTTCCAAATCCGCCATAAAAAATAGGGGTTCCCATTTAAAAAAGCGACCTTGACCTTGGAATGACCTTCAAGGTCAAGTTCATGGTCAGATTCAAGGTCACCATTGGATGGCCAGGGAAAAATCCTAAATGTTTTGTTCGAAACATTTTTCTTCAAAATGTCTCCCTCGAAAGTTATTCCACCGTTTCCATACATTTGGCTCACCCTGTATGAAGCGTTGGTTGTTCTCCGATGGTTGTGACGATTAATTTTTGTGCTGTCGCATCGCTCTTGTTCCATCTTTCCAGCTTTTTTGTATGCTCAGTTCGTGCACCTGCATCGGTCTCTACGCCAAGGTCTGCCGGTTTTTGTTCCGTCCCTAAGGCTCCATGCGAATTGAGCAGAACTCTTATCTGAAATTTCCAGATTCCCCAATTCTCAATGTTCATGAGCTTAGTCACTCTCGACAACTCGCTTTCCATTGTATCGATTATATGTTCCACGATCGCACAAAGGCAGGGGGATAACCTCAATGGTCGGCTTCTCAAGTTTCGAGATTTCTCACATTTGCACTTAACTTTTCACCAAAACTATTTCTCGTATAATTTCCCTGGGCCCATTATCTGTCAGGATTAGTGAGGCGCAAATTACTTTTACAAAGAATATACGAGAAATAAGCGGATATATATTTTATTGACAATAAACGTGTCTTTTACATAATGGTAACGAAGAAGAAGTAAGTAAGATTCTATCGCCTAGGCGGCGTGACAGTGGGAGTCAGGAGCACCAATCTCGTGGAGTGAAAAACAAATTATTCCAACATATGTCTTAAAATGTTGGGGATCTGTAACATTGCATCCTAACTCTGTCATCATTCGAAAATGAATGTGAGGGCCATCACATGTTACTGACAATATTACACCAGTGTTATATAGGTGGCATAGAGCTTCCCGAATAATATTAGCTTTCTCCTCTCCAGATAGCTTATTAATAAAAAAAATATGCAACTGGTAATTTAAAACTGTCATTAACAGCAACTACCACGAGAACCAGTGCACAGTGGTCCGACGTCTATGCAAACGCGGTCATAAGTATATTAATGGCTTACACATAACTGATTTGTGCGATGTAAATTTGTGTATTGATTATAAAAAGATGTGCTGTTAAAATAAAAGACCAAAAAGTAAACAATTATTTATTTTATGATAACGTAAATGAAACATAATAACAAAATATATAAAACTGAAACATTCATCTTAAATGATATAAAATAATTCAAAAACATACTTATAAGAACTTTTTCCAGAGATGGTAATAGGAAAAGTAGTTGGAAAAAATAATTTAACAAAAAGCACATTTCCCTAATGCTTACAATAAAAGTTAAAAGCAGCTTAATAACACACACACACACACACACACACACACACACACAAAGTGGGGTATACTTTTGATGCGATATATGTTATCCGTAGTAATTTTGCCTCCTGATTATGAATCAGGTGTCAACATTTGGCCATCACATTATTTTTTTTTAAATCTCAAAAAACAAGCCAGAGATCATGATTTTCAAAAAGTTAATGGACTTAAACCAAATTCGGTATAGGAGGTTTTTTTCGTCGTTGATCACGAATCTGAAGTCGAAATTCAAAAATTTCCAAATGGATCCAATATGGCGGACGAGATTTTCGAAAATCGACGGACTCATGCCAAATTTGGTATAGGAGTTTTTTTGGGTCGCTGATCACAAATCTGAAGTCAGATTTTAAAAATTCAAGATGGCGGACGAGATTATCGAAAATTTTGAATTTTTGCAAATATAACTTCATATTCGTAATCAGCGACTTAAAAAAATCCTATACCAAATTTGGCATGCGTCCGTCGATTTTCGAAAATATCATCCGCCATATTGGATCCGCAATCTTGAATTTTTGAAATCCGACTTCAGATTCGTGATCAGCGACCCAAAAAACCCCCCTTTACCGAACTTTGTTTAAATACATTAACTTTTTGAAAATCATGATCTCTGGCTGGTTTTTGAGATTAAAAGAAAATGTGATGTGATGGCCAAATTTTGACACCTGATTCGCGATCAGGAGGCAAAATTACTACGGATAACATATATCGCATCAAAGGTATACCCCACTTTTTTTGGTGTGACTGTGTAATTAAAAATGATTTAGGTATTATACTGGTAATATATTATGTACGTAGAGTGGTCTAAATCTAAAGCTATAACGTACCTGAAACCAAGCAAATTGTTTTAAATAGAGAAAACTGATTTCGTAACAATAAGATTATGAAACCGTAAAAGTCCAATAAATTAAAATGTTGCAAAAAGGGCACGTAAAATGTTATATAATAATTAAGGGCATGCTTTAAACTATAACTTAAACCAAAAATTGTACGTAGCCGAGATTAGCTTCATAGTTAAATCACTTGCACAAGGTCGCTCATTGTATAACCCTTATTACCTGACCCTCGATGATTGTATTTCGAAGCTCAAATGAGTACCTACTTAAAATTAAATTTAAATTAAACCATTTATATTTCTGCAATGTTTGGCATATAGTAAGTAAGTAGGCAGGTATAAATAATATGTAGGCAGTTATGAATATTATGGACTTTTGACCTATCTCTGAACCACTGTGCAGTGCTTCCGTTGCTGTTTCCATATCATTAGACAACTGACAAGCTGACCCTACATCAATATAATCCCAAATATTGATACTAAACTTTTCACTAATGAGTTCTTTTTTTATTGCCATTTCATCTAATATTAACGAACATAACAATTGCTTATTATATTTTTTTAAGTATTCTGATGCTCGGACTTTTAGTGAATCTAAACTAGGCTTTGAATAACCTAGAGAGCAATCGACTTTTGCCAGCCAAGCTCGTATAGTAGAAGGAGCTGGTAGAGCCAAATCAAATGTCCTCTCGCGTAATTGTAAGCTTTACTACTATAAAACTGTAGCATAATTGCAAGAGCTTTTAATTCCTTCGGCTACTCGGCACGTATGACATTTCCAGGAGTTTTCTTATTTAAAGCCTTTCTTTTCATAAAGGCTAATGGTACACCTGCACAAGAATTATGCAAAGCTGACAATGCATTTGTGGATAATTCAAATTTTTTTAAGGTCTTGTAATACTGTCTTCAAGCCAATGATTTTCTTCTTTCGTTTAATGCTAGTTTTCACTATGTTCTGAAGTCTCTTCTTGAAATAATTAGCTCTCTGTTTCTCATCTTCAATTTCTTTCACGTAATGTTGTATACTCAAGCTACAAAATACATTTTTGTTAACGAACTAGTCATATAGGTAGGTACCTACTGATTAACACTAAAGATTAAAGGATAGGTACACGTTTTTAAAAAAAGGTGTGAGTGCCGTTGTACTCACGGAGGATGTGTAAACATCTTACAATTATCTGCGGTCCGAGTTTCATTTGGGAATATGACGTCGTAGTTCGACATAAAGAAGTTAAATTTTTTCTATAATAAAATATTTATTATTATTATATTAGATTTATAACTTACTAGCAGCCCGTCCCGGCTTCGCACGGGTAGATTGTGGATTGATTTTGTCCGTCCACCATTGTTTAAATACATTTTTAATACAAAACTTTTAGTATTTTTCCCGGGCTACGCAATGGTCATATTGGATTTGACCTTGACCATGACCTTCAAGGTTATATCAAGGTCAAATTAATTTTTTTTCACGTTCAAATGTGTCCTTGACCATTTTTTTCATGTTACCTTTATTGTCAGCGGAGGTCAAATTTAGGTCAAGTATAGTTCGACTTTTTGAACACCCTGTATAAGATTTACTAACTCAGAAACCTTCGCGGGCATACGTCCAACCATTCCCCAAAGTTTCATCGCAATAGGATGAACGGTTTAGGAAGGCATAATAATCATCCGTACCGGTACTTTTTGAACACCCTGTATAAGATTTACTAACTCAGAAACCTTCGCGGGCATGCGTCCAACCATTCCCCAAAGTTTCATCGCAATCGGATGAACGGTTTAGGAAGGCATTTGATATTACCTTAAAGGTCACGGTCAAGGTCAAATCCAATACGACCACTGGGTAGCCAAGGGAAAATCCTTAATGTTTTGTATTAAATATTTTTCTCTAAAATGTTTTCCCGTTGAGATAATCCAGCTTGCGCGAATAGTATGCGCAGTAGCGCCACACACACACTGACGCAGTCACATCTACATGACTTACGTCTGACGTTCAATTTCCCAGGAAGGTCGTACCGCAGAGCCATAGCATAGATGTTTACACATCAAAAAAATAACTATAGAGAATCAGAAATACACAGTTCATTCAAAAAGTTCCGGAACTAATTTTGTATAAAATCTACCACTAGCGCTATCGGTTATTCGACGACGGAACGATTAGTATCATTCCTTAGTTACCCATAGTTGAGATTATGGCGCTGTAATTTCATTTAGTGGCCAGCTGCGTTCGTACGAAGTAGATGTATTTTAGTCGTCGTGTCACAATTTTCGCGATGGAGCAACGTGCGGCAATCAAGTTTTGTTTCAAAAAGTAGTTCGAAAACATTCGAATTGTTGATAACCGCTTGTGGTGATGATTCAAGAACGGTCGACAGTCGCTGGAAGACGATCCACGAGAAGGGCGTCCTTTGACCTCGACTACCGATGAGAATGTCAAACGTGTGTGCGTCGCGCTGTCTCGTATTCGACGAATTAGGGTTGAAATGTTGTCAGAGGAACTAAACATCAGTGTAGGAAGTGTTCACCACATTTTGCACGATGTTTCCGGGGGGAAAAAAAAGTGTGGTGACTGGTTCCTCTCTCACGACAATGCGCCAGCCCATTCCTCGATACTCGTCACACAATTTTTGGCCCAAAAGTCGATTACCACGATTCACCACCCGCCCTACTCGCTAAACTTTTTTTATTTCCTAAATTAAAAATGGCGATGAAGGGACAACGTTTTGAAGACGTTGAGGCGATTCAAATGAATGTGACCAAAGCTCTGAAAGCCATTCCAGAGAAGTTCTCCAAATCGTTCCAGCAGCTGTACGAGCGCAGCAAAATTTGTGTAAAACGAAACGGGGATTATTTTGAAAACTAAATAAAAACTTTTTTCTAAACCCTTTTCTTCTTTCATAAAAAAATATGTCCCGGAACTTTTTCAATGAACCATGTACACAATTGTAGTGTCTTTAGTAGTTTAGTAGTAGGTGATCGCCGCGTCGCTAGTTCAACGCGTATCCGACGAGACATCGTCGACTCTCTGTCTCCTCCCGACCGCGAAGCTATCCACATTGTATCACACCGGCTTTCTACTTTTCATGTTCGTTATTAACTTCCTTTATTAAATTCTGTTGTTCTAAAAATAGTGCGTGCATTTATTAACCAAGAACATTACAACAATCTAGGTTCAATGTTTATGCCATACCATAACGTAACATACTAAATGAAAGCAGCCTGTTTAAAATAATATATTTCAGGCAGATATACAAAATTTGTTAACATTTACCTGTAGTTATGAAAAGTTTTCACAACTTTCCGTTTTGTTCCTGAACTGGCAGATGATCTTTCTGTTGAGGATTTCGACGCTCTCCCTGCAGATGAGGAACTTGAAAGTGAATCAATTTTCCTTTCAAGGGCCGGTTTTACCAACAGGTATAAACGCGGTATAGCGCTATACTGAGAATAACCATAAGGCTTATTGCTGGTTATTCTCAGTATAGCGCTATACCGCGTTTATACCGTGTTGGTAAAACCGGCCCTAAGTGTCCTTTCGCTAGCAATTTCTATAGTACCTAGTAACTCATTTGAAATTCAGTGGCGTCAATTTTAATTTACAGAAAGTCAAACTTACCTAGGTTCTTCATCTATGTCAGAAGTGCTTGATGTAAGTATGGTTGAAATTGACACTCTCTCAATGGCAGAGGTTAGTTTAGATGGTCTTGGCTGTATCTCTCTTATTGGGAGATTTAGAGAAGGTATCACATTTGTCTTAATTTTTCTCAATACACCAACTTATTCAAAATCATCTGGTGTAAAATGTTCAGAACAAACCCGTTGCTGGATTATAAATGTGTTTGTATCTCGACCTATAGCAAGCAACCACTCTCTTACTCGATTTTTGGGAAAACTACAATCATAAAATCATATATTTCATTGTCAGGTAAAATTAAAGAAATATTAATGACTTATACGCATGGGAAGTTACTCGTTCCTTTCTTTTTTTATTCGAATTCTTGCACCCTCTTACAAAACACGAAGGCATCATTAAATGTCTCTTCAACAATATATGTATGTATAACCAATAACTCGACTAATAAACGAAAATAACTTGGTTACCGATAACTTATTTTATAAGTAGGCGCAAATCACAAATCCTCAAAAAGTACTAAAGTATGCGAAAATTAATAAATCCATGGAATCGTGGAAAATGTCAAGAAAATAAACACAACACTTGACACACATTTAACAATAGACGGTAACAGGACCACAGGACGGCAATCAAATGTGATTTTAATACAGAAGCACCACGCTAAAAGTACTGAAATACCTAGAATTTCACACAGTATGGTGACTGCGTATATTCGCAGTTATTTTCACCTTCCTCGGCAATATACAGGGTGTCCGTAAAGTATGAAAACGGTTGAATATCTCGAAAAGTACGCTTCAGAACGGGAAACGAAAAAATACGTATCCGATATTTTTTTAAAAACTATCAAATGATACCAAGATTGATCCCACACCCCAACCCATGTGGGTGGGGCAGGGCGAAGCTTCACAATCTTAAATAGGAACCCCCACTTTTGATTGCATATTCGCATTCTACATTAAAAACTACATAACTTTTATTTGAAACATTTTTTTCGATTCATGGCAGATCGCGCTATAATCGATGAAATTCAATTTTTTCGGTTTTTGCAATTGAGAGTCGATTTATTCGATTCTGCAATACAATTGCGATAGAAATTTACATTTTTTATTCTCATACTTGATATTTTTGTTAAAAATTTAATTTAGTTTTGCAAATTTGAAGTGTAGATGCGTTCTGTACCTGGAATTCCCCGTGACGCACTAAGTTCCGTTAGAGGAAATAAGCTAATTACTCAAGGATAATCCCCGGAATACATCGAGGTTCGAGGGTCCGGAAGGCCCGGCAATTAGCGGTACCTGTTTACGTGTACTCAGGTTAACGGATATCATTAAAACGGACTACTAGTGAAAGAATAGCTACGATTCCTGGAATATACCGTCCGCCGGGGGAATTCCAGGTACAGAACGCATCTGCACTTCAAATTTGCAAAACTAAATTAAATTTTTAACAAAAATATCAAGTATGAGAATAAAAAATGTAAATTTCTATCGCAATTGTATTGCAAAATCGAATAAATCGACTCTCAATTGCAAAAACCGAAAAAATTGAATTTCGTCGATTATAGCGCCATCTGCCACGAATCGAAAAAAATGTTTCAAATAAAAGTTATGTAGTTTTTAATGTAGAATGCGAATATGCAATCAAAAGTGGGGGTTCCTATTTAAGATTTTGAAGCTTCCCCCTGCCCCACCCACAGGGGTTGGGGTGTGGGATCAATCTTGGTATCATTTGATAGTTTTAAAAAAAATATCGGATACGTATTTTTTCGTTTCCCGTTCTGAAGCGTACTTTTCGAGATATTCAACCGTTTCCATACTTTACGGACACCCTGTACATATATTGGCTACCGTAATCTGGGGCTACTTGTTCACCCTTTTTTTGATTTAAACCTAAATTTTTCTTTTACGTTTGATAGAATTGGGCTCAAAATTTTTTTACAGACCGATATAGACATAAGGAATCATTTACAGCCTAGAAAAGGTTAGTTGTTGGCTTTGTATAAGAAAAAATACATACTATCTGTCCCTTTCAATACACGCCAGCGTGGCGGGTTGCATATCGGTTATCCGCCTTGCGCCAGACATAGGCGCCACAGGCGCATGGCCCCTGCAGCGGATCGGAGGCGTCAACCGATATGCAACCCGCTACGCTGGCGTGTATTGAAAGGGACAGATAGTATACAGGGTGGACCAGGTTAAACGTAATTTTTTTTGATATGTGATAGAACAACAACAAAAAAGTAGACTTTCATAAGAAAATTTTGTTCAAAAATGTTTCCTAACAAAGATACAGGGTGTCAAAGTTTCGAAAAAAAATGGTTTTCTCATCATAACTTCTAAACTACCTGATCGATTTTCATGAAATTTCGCACACAGGCTAATGTAGAATAGCTCTAAGCAATAATTAAATAATTTTCAAAAATTCTCCAGTGGCGTAGATACTAGGGGCCGATACCCCCCTTTCCCCCTCCAAATCTTCGGCGCCACTGGATATTTTGCAAAGAAAATTTAATTATTGGATTCCCCGTTTAATTTAGAGAAAAAAATCACCCTTGCAAATTTTTGATTTATGGCTTCGTTTTTGAGAGATATTTATTTTAATTTATAGGGTTGCGAGCAGGCCAAAGCTAGGTTGAACTCCATTAATTGTGATATGCGATAGAGCAAAAAAAAAAATAGTTTCTCATGAGAAAATTTGTTTTCAAAAATGTTTCCTAACAAAGATATAGGGTGTCAAAGTTTCGAAAAAAAAATGGTTTTCTCATCATAACTTCTAAACTACTTGATCGATTTCCATGAAATTTCGCAAACAGGCTAATGTCGTACAGCTCTAAGTAATAATTAAATAATTTTAAAAAATTCTCCAGTGGCGTAGATACTGGGGGCCGGTACCCCCCTTTCCCCCTTCCCAATCTTCGGCGCCACTGGATATTTTGCAAAGAAAATTTAATTATTGGATTCCCCGTTTAATTTAAAAAAACAAATCTCAAAAACGAAGTCACAAATAAAAAATTTGAAAGGGTGATTTTTTTCTTTAAATTAAACGGGGAATCCAATAATTAAATTTTCTTTGCAAAATATCCAGTGGCGCCGAAGATTGGGAAGGGGGAAAGGGGGTACCGGCCCCCAGTATCTACGCCACTGGAGAATTAAAAAAAATTTTTAAATTATTGCTTAGAGCTGTTGCACATTAGCCTGTGTGCGAAATTTCATGGAAATCGATCAAGTAGCTTAGAAGTTATGATGAGAAAACAATTTTGTTTCCGAAACTTTGACACCCTGTCTCTTTGTTAGGAAACATTTTTGAAAAAAATTTTCTTATGAGTCTACTTTTTTGTTGTTGTTCTATCACATATAAAAAAAAGTGACGTTTAACCTGGTCCACCCTGTATATGTGGTGACCAAGTTGCCCCGGGGTTGGGGTAACTTGGTCACCCTTGAGAATTTCTATGAAATTAGTACTTAAAATACTTAACTTAAAAAATAGAGCGATGTAGATTTTTTTATTTTTTTCATAAGTAACCAATTACATTACATTTACAAGTTTACAGTTTTTATTACATTTTTAAGTTAAGATTAATACTGAAAAACTCTGTTTTAATGATAGATTGGATAGATTGTTTCTTTTGATGAATGAATCAAGAAAATCTTCTCCGGGAATGTTGTCTTTAAAGATCTGAACTCTTTTTCCTTGTTTGTGAAGGTACTTTGCGATTAGCGCCCTTACATCCGCCCTAGTTAAAGGGAAACCCCAATTGGCCACTGCTCCAAGGGTTTCACCAATAGTGGCTTCCTCTTAGTTGGAAAGAACTCTTGGATGGCCTACTGGTCCAAGATTCTTTCCAAGAGTCTTCCGAGCCAACGTAGTGCGAGGTACCTGATAGGTTTCCGCGGCCATTTTCTTCGACATACCCGCCTTAACCGCCTTGATGGCTTTTTCGAGATTTTCTTTGGTATATTCCTGGTAGGACCTAGATCCAGGGGTTCTTTGGTACTTTCGTACCATTTTTAGTCAGTGCTTACCTGAAACAATAGAAAGGGACCTAAAATTCCACAAAAAATGAAACAAAAATGAAACAAAAAGAAAATTTCATAGGTTACCAAGTTACCCCGGGGTGACCAAGTAGCCCCAGATTACGGTATCCAGTTTCTTTTATGACATCCGTGCTTCTACGTCATTTCTTACCGCTCACTATCATCGTAACCTAAGTAACGCGCTAATCTAGATCTCATCTGTACATCGGTCGTAATGGCGAGGCGGGCGGTATGTTCCGGCGAACGTAGGTTGCGAATGCGTTCGCAGTCCCGCATCTTTCCCTCAAAACAACCTCGCAGTGTATCTAATTGTAAACCACGGTTAACTCACGGAACTACTGTATCTCTTTGAATCCAATATACGATATCACCAATAATATTATATTATAAGTGTAGTGTTAAATCATTTGAACTAATACGGTTACAATACGGTTTAAATCCATCTCTCCACGTGTTCGGTCATTAGTCGTGTCACGTAATAGTGTCTTCGGGATTTACGACCCCGATGAGATCTAATTTTGATTGCACCTGTTAGAATTATTGACTTGAAACTGAAGAATAAATGAAACAAAAATCAATCGCTGTTTATACTATGCAGGGGGGGTTTGGTTTGTGTTGCTCGAGAGGGTTTCTTGGGGCGATGAAAGCCATTGTTTATATTATGAAGCGACACAGTGTCGCACCTCCACTAAGAAGATTGCTCGGGCTCACCATAAATCTAGCGTTTAGGTATCCTCTCGCCGCACACTCGACGTCCCCGTTCAGTCAAACAGATGCGCCAGGTCATAAATACCATCATATTTCAACTGCCGAAACGGCACCACGGCGAGAAGTGACACTTTCACTTTTGATAGATGACCTTTCCGCTACCGGCCGAACGGAGAAGGTCCGCTTCGACCCAAAACCCTTAGGATCGGAGCTAGCATTGTTTAATGGTAAAACTTCAGTTACGAGAACATAACGCGGAACGAGAAAAACCAAAATGTGTGGCCGCCATGCGCGGAAGAAGTGAAACTTCGATACTGATGGGTAGAAAAGAAAACTAAACAAGTAATCAACAATAGTAATATCATGACATTTCAAGATAATGTAGTTCAGATATGGTTTTAAAAACAATAGTAATACCATGGCATAATAAAAATGTCACCGAATGAGAACACGTGTGTGTGTGGTGATGGTATAAGAGCCTCTCTGTTGCACACAATTCTCTGCAAAAGTTCGAAAAGGATAGAAACTTGTGTGCAACAGAGACCCTTATGCCGCCATCGTGTGTTGTCACTCGCACTTACACGTTTCCTAAGTATCCCATCCTTGTACTGTCTCGGTACACAGAGTGATTCTCAGGATACGGGTCATAGGGCGGTAGGCTACATAGCGCTTTGAAGACGCAAATGGCTCAAAGACGCTGTACGATAGACTGCGATAGAGTGCAGTGCCCGGCAAACGCTTCGAAAGGAGATCCGTAGTGCCTGAGTCAGGCGATCAGACACTATGAACCTTCTCCCGAAACGGTTGGTGAACGCTGCTTGCATGTAGTCACAACCAATCATTGAAGTGCAAGCAGTGTTCACAGGGTAGACGACCTGCAGATGGGGGCCGCGATACAGTCTGATTAGTTCACGAAACAGCGCCTGTGACGTAGAGGGTAGGTCGGTCGCATAGTACGTATGCGCAGAGTATATGACGTCACGCGTCGAGTAGGGAAAGAAGAGTACAGATGGCACTTGGAGTTGGTGTTGCCGTGGAGACGCTCCAAGACGCTGAGTGCCTCATAGATTGATGGGAACGTTAATTGATACTACGTGACTATGACTGATGCTGATGCTCCGTTCATCAATTTGCGCTGACGTACACGAATGTTGAACGGTACTTCGTATCGAAAATGAATCAAATTGCCTTCAGATATTCTCCATTTCAGCAAATAAATTTCTTTCTAAGTTTTATTTCTGAACGGGCTAGCGGGTGGACGAGGGGGATTAGTAAGGAGGTTCATCGGCTAATCAATTTTCTATACATTTGCTTGAAATTTGGACCATATGTTATTAATAGTTCTATCCATACATTTATCAAATTATTAGAACCGTACCCATACCAAAGTGGAGATATTCACTTTCAAAGTTGGGAGTTTTAACATGCAAGATATATGTAAAACATAAGCTAGAGAGGATCGTTTTCATTTATAGCAGCAGAAATTTTCTATATATTTTGCTAAAAAACTAATATATGATGTATGATGATGTTAGGAATGACATATTACAAGATAGGGATACCCAGCCATACCGTTTGAATGAAAACCGATCTGACCTTGCTGACGAGGCCAACACCCGCGGATGACTACGCATGCGCATTCACGCTTCTCCTGTGATTCTATTAGACGAGGAGACCCACAGAGGTGCTCATGCAGAACTCGCAATTTTGCTATGGGCTAATTGATCGCGGATATATACGGTATACAATCTGTCCCTTTCAATACACGCCAGCGTAGCACATTGCATATCGGTTGGCGCTATCGGATCCAAGGTGGTTCCCTAAAATTCCAAGATGGTTCCCTAAAATTCGGTGACAATACCGACAGCCCAGACTCGAACCAAATAGCAGGGACACGAACCAAATAGACGTTTCAGTCCGAAAAACATCGGTCATATCAATAGTGGTGAATGTGACAGACGCTCTGACAGCTATCTTGATAATCATTTGGATTTTTTTTAATAATGAAGATAGTGAACGGAAGCAGTGTCATTTTTCTCTGGTTGCTGATGCATGAAGAGCAGGAAAGGAGACATCTGTATCTTGGAAGCAGTGCCATCAGATAAGTTACTTCCTAACTGACTGTCTTAACCTCATTTTCATCACTTATAAAGAACAAATATCTTTGTGGTTATTCTATTTTTTGTTTTCAGCGCCATACGAGAACAGGACGGATTGATGGAAATTTGATTTTTCTTCGCTGTCAAAAATCAACCTAGGTAAAAAAGGATTCTCTAGAATTGCGGTACAATGCCACGGTATGAATATCAGGTTCTACCGACATGACATGCTTCGACAAGGTCTGTATCAACTTTAGCGGTATATTGGGGGCACTGCACTAATCCTGTGGCACATTTTTCTATCTGGGAAAGCATATTATTATAGTAGTACAGCTGTACAGAGCGTTCCGATAATATACCGTCTTCCCGTACTGACAGTATACATGCATTTTTTACCTCCAATATGCCGGAATTAAAAATCTCTAGAACTCTGCGGTACAATGCCACGATAGGAATATTAAATTCTACCGACATGACATGCTTCGACAAGGTCTGTATCAACTTTAGCGGTATATTGGGGGCACTGCACTAATCCTTGATACAGACCTTGTCGAAGCATGTCATGTCGGTAGAACTTGATATTCCTTCCGTGGCATTGTACCGCAGTTCTAGAGATTTTTAATTCCGGCATATTGGAGGTAAAATGCATGTATACTGTCAGTACGGGAAGACGGTATATTATCGGAACGCTGTACAGCTGTACTACCATAATAATATGCTTTCCCAGATAGAAAAATGTGCCACAGGATTAGTGCAGTGCCCCCAATATACCGCTAAAGTTGATACAGACCTTGTCGAAGCATGTCATGTCGGTAGAACCTGATATTCATACTGTGGCATTGTACCGCAATTCTAGAGAATTCTTTTCTACCTAGGTTGATTTTTGAGAGCGAAGAAAAATCAAATTTCCATCAGTCCGTCCCATTCTCGTATGGCGCTGAAAACAAAAAATAGAATAACCACAAAGATATTTGTTCTTTATAAGTGATGAAAATGAGGTTAAGACAGTCAGTTAGGAAGTAAATTATCTGATGGCACTTCTTCCGAGATACAGATGTCTCCTTTCCTGCTCTTCATGCACCAGCAACCAGAGAAAAATGACACTGCTTCCGTTCACTATCTTGATTATTAAAAAAAAATCCAAACGATTATCAAGCTAGCTGTCAGAGCGTCTGTCACATTCACCACTATTGATATGACCGATGTTTTTCGGACTGTGTTCGCGCCGCTGCTGCGCGAACGGCTCAGTAATCGCTAGATTCAGGGTACCGTGGGCCGGCGGCCTACGTGGCATTTCCGCGCGTCTTGCGTCACATAGATTACCCCTTCCAGCGGAGGAAATCCTTCCGAATTCTCGTTACGCGTGCTCGCGTAACGCTCTTGTCTTCAAACCGTCCTACTAGACAGTCGCGCGTTACTGTGGGGCTTTTCCAATAAGGAACACAGATGACACAGTGTAACACAGTGTTGAACACACAGCGTTCCAACAGCGACACCGTGCAACACTACTCGACACAGCAAGAAGCTGAGTTTGAGCATGTCGAGTGTCTCAGAGCTGCCAACAGACGTAGAAATTTTTTGGTTCTAATTGTGGTACTTAATATTGAAATTGCCTTGATGACAGATCACTTGACCGTTTAGCGTCATATGTATGTATTTCCGGCTCTTAGCGAAGAAAGAAAAAGGAATGCAGCCATGGCAGAGATTTCAGCAACAAGTAAAATTATAAAATTACTTAATTATAAGCCACTAGGTAATCTATCTAGTGGCTTTATGCACATAATGATATGAGCACACTCTGGTGGTTACTTTGAGAAATTAAAATGTGTTCCAATAAGCACCCCGACACTGTGTACTGCAGTGTCACACTGTGTAATACTGTGCCTCCTTATTGGAAAACGCCCTGTAGTGCTTGTCCCGAGTCCCGACACGTGCACGACCTAATCGCGGTTCGTCGCGTAACATTCGCGTGCAATCGTTCCCGATCCTGCGTCGATTCGTGTTCCGGGTAACGCGTAACTTCGCGTCACTAGTGCTCGGCTCGAGCTCCACCACGTGCACGACCTAATCGCGGTACGGCGCGTACATCCTCGCGTCCATCAGTGCCCGATCTTGCGTCGTGTCGTGCTACGGAGAGTCGCCGCGCATCACCTACGTTCGCGATCCAGTGCACTCGCCGCGCATCGCGTAACTTCGCGATCCACCGTACACGCCATTTCCGTTCGCAGACCGCTCCGAAGCAATCGTAGAGCATTGCGTGCTTGCGCGATCTATTTGTATCCGCCGATTCCGTCGAAGCGTGCTCCGGAATAGCCGGCTTACACCGCGTACTTGCCTTTTCTCTATACTCGCCACGTGGACCGATTATCCGCCGCGTACTTGCGCGTCCATATAATCGCCTCGTACGACGTATTCGCCGCGTACTCGCGCGTCCATTGTATTCGCTACGAGCGAAGTACACGCCGAGAGAGTATCCGCATTCATGTAACCGCCTTGCGACGAACGTATCTCGTTCTCGCGCATCCATCTTGTAATTCGCCTCGTGCGCCGATTGTTCGTCGCGTACCTGCGACTCGTAATCGCCACGTGCGCCGAATCTCGTCGCGTACTCGCGCGTACGTTGTAATTCGCGTAACTTTGTATGCTAGAGAACGACTTCCGGCGCGTTCTCTCGATCTTGTAGACCTCGTTTGTTCACTGCAATAATATTTCACACGGAAACTGCGACCCGCCTGTGTATTCCATCACCACCGTCCGATCCAATTACGATCCAGCGATCTCGTCAACTTTCCGCCGGAACAGACTGAAACGTCTATTTGGTTCGTGTCCCTGCTATTTGGTTCGAGTACGGGCTGTAGGTACTGTCACCGAATTTTAGGGAACCATCTTGGAATTTTAGTCAACCATCTTGGATCCGATAGCGCCAACCGATATACAATGTGATACGCTGGCGTGTATTGAAAGGGACAGATTATATGTAGGTACTCGTGAGTTTCATCATGTGTGAACAAAATGTATCACATATTTTATACATATTTTTCCCACACAAGACCATGCAGCAGATTAAGACTCGAGGACACCGGCCGATCAACAAATTAAACAGCAAACAGTGAGGTTAGAACTCGGATGGGTGACCGCTAGGACAAAGAAATTACGGCCGGTTCTGGGAGCGGGATCTGATTTTTTTTTCGTTTTTTTTTTCTTTAGACTGTGTTCAGAAAAGGACACATATGCAACAAAGCTTACACGTTAGAGTCTGTAGAAATCTGACTGCAGACCAACGGCAAATTGCTGTCAGTAATGCCGTGTTCCTGTAAGCTACACTTAGCAATTGCGCCTATATACTATATATATATATATATATATATATATATATATATATATATATATATATATATATATATATATATATAATTTTGGCCCACCCTAATATATATATATATATATATATATATATATATATATATATATTAGGGTGGGCCAAAAAAAAAAGACTTTTTTTAAAATTATTATGAAAACATTGTTGAGGATGACGAAAAAGAAATTCTGCTGAAGTTTCAGCTCTTAATATTAGTATTAACAACTGCCTCATCGCAATTTTCTTTTTCCCGTTTATAACATGGGAAAATTTTTTTTTGAACTTTCAATTTTTATAACTGGTTAACGGATTAGAGGATTCGAATGATCAAAACGTATTCTTGTAGGAAATCGGACGACCTACAAAAAAGGTATGTTATGAATTTTTGATAAATTTATCAGTTCGGAAGGTATTCGAGGTCAAAGTTGAACTGGTGGTCAATTTCACGTTTTTTTTTCATTTTTGACACGAAATAATTTTTTAACCCCTTTTCACTTCAGTTGTTTAAGATTTTTCTTTAATTATTTCCAAATATTCAAAGTTCAATAATGTCCCCATAGTAATTATTATCAGAATTCATTATAATTCTGTTTTCTGCAAGCCATTTTTAGACATGAATAATAATCCTCTTTATGATTTTTCATGGACGCAACATTTGTTAGTCAAAAATAAAAAAATCAGATTAATTAAATTTTAATTTTTATGCGATTTAAAAAGGTAATTTTTTTTCATTGATTTACTTTTCATGAAAAAGAAATTGAAAACTTTTTTTCAGAATAACAAAATCTTGATTTTACATGAGTACATGATTATATGCAGTGAAAATTGTTCATTCTTATAATGATATGATCGATATGAATCGATTAAAATACAGATTTTATGAACTGTTGTAGATTAAAAACATAATTTTGATCAATTAACTGGGAATTTCGAGAAAACTTCAATGTTTCATGAAAAGACATAGCATGTGTTCCAAGAACAGAAAGATTTAGTTTATTTTTGAACAATTAATTCGTGTCAAAAATGAAAAAAACCGTGAAATTGACCACCAGTACAACTTTGACCTCGAATAATTCCCAACCAGTAAACTTATCAAAAAATCATAAGATACCTTTTTTGTAGGTCGTCCGATTTCCTACGAGAATACGTTTTGATCATTTGAATACGCTGATCCGTTAACAAGTTATAAAAATCGAAAGTTAAAAAAAATTCCCATGTTATTTAAATGGGAAAAAGAAAATTGCGATGAGGCATTTGGTAATATTAATGGGTATTAATGGGTTTATTTATGGGTTTTTGGTATTATTTGGTTTTATTAATTGTTTTATACTATATACTATATACTATATATATATATATATATATATATATATATATATATATATATATAGGGGGGGGGGTAATATTAAGAGCTGAAACTTCAGCAGAATGTCTTTCTCGTCATCCTCAACAATGTTTTCATAGTAATTAAAAAAAAAAACTTTTTTGCTGAAGTTTCAGCTCTTAATATTAACCTTCCCCCCCCCCCCCCCTATATATATAGTACAGTGAAACTTCGATAATTCGAAGTGCTTCGGGGCCGATAAAAACTTCGAATTATCGAGAATTCGAATTATCGAGAATAAAAGTTTAAATGTCTTATGAAATGTATCATGACATATGAGTTTTCTTTTGAAAATTCTTTTTGCAGGCTATTCACGTATGGTCAAGAGAATGGAGGTGTCTGTTTTATTGCAGCATAGAGAAAAACAAATAAGAAATGGATAAAGAATAAAGGTATATAAGATGAACTAAAAGTACTCCTTCGTAAAATAGAATTGGTGGCCCTGAAAAGGGCCGATTGGTATGTTGCTAGTTGATTAATTGAAGTTAAAAGAAGTCGGTAATTTTCTTCTGTCTGGTGCAACTTTTTCCCTCACAGAAGTTATCAATCAAATCAAGAGCAGCAAAGATAGTTTTTGTTACATCACTTTGCTCAGAAACAAATTTACGGGTTGTTACCAAAGCAGATAGAGCATCCCGGAGTTTCGTTGGTGGTGTTACATCCTGGTCCTCGGTATCATTCTCATCATCAGATTTTAGAAGTTCCTGTCCCATCACGCTATCCAATATCTCATCATCTGTAGGTTCTTTAGCAATGATTAGATTGGAATCCACGTCAATAAAATCTTCAAAGCTTACATCTGTGAATCCTAATCTTCTTTGTAGATCAGCCCAGTCTTCAGAAGTACCACCTGCAAAATTTTCCTGCTGTTCTTCTAATGCAGCATTTTCCACCACAGTTTTCACGAATCCAGCCTTTCGATAGCAATTCGCGATTGTTTCACTAGTGACATCAGTCCAAGCTTTGTTCAAGTCGTAAATGGCATCCAACAAATTAATATCAGGGACCTGCGAATTTTCGTCCAAAGCCTTGAGCAACCTTTTCAAGACTCTCTTTCGATAATTAGTTTTAAGGTTCTTGATGATCCCTTGATCCATTGGTTGCAATTTCGCAGTCAAATTTGGTGGTAAGTGAACCACTTTCACGGCTTTCAGAGTTTGAATCAAAACTTTCGGGTGAGCTGGACAATTATCGACAAAAAGAAGAATTTTCCGATTTTCTGATTGAAATTTGCGGTCGATTTTATGAAGCCAGTCTTCACATAAATTGAATTCGTCATCCAAGATTTTTTATTGCTCTCGTAAAGCACTGGTAAAGACTTCACTCGCTTGAAACATCGTGGTTTCTTTGATCTGCCTATAACCAATAACTGCAGTTTTTCTTTACCGCACATGTTAGCGCAGACCATGACAGTAACACGATCTTTGCTTTTTTTCCACCATGACAAGTTTCTCCCTTGAACACCAAACTTTTATCTGGTAAACATTTGAAAAAAAAGACCTGTTTCATCTGCATTAAAGATGTCTTCTATTTCATACATTTCTAACAAAGTAGGCAATATGTCAATGAGAAATTTTCCGCAGTCTTCTTCCGAAACAGAAGCACTCTCGCCACTTAATATCCTGTGCACAAATCCATTCCGAGCCTTGAACTTATCTAGCCATCCAGTGCTAGCTTTGAAATCTTCGTATCCTAACTGAGCTGCAAAAAACTCAGCTTTCTCCTTCATTATGGTACCAGATAAAGGAATGTTCTTGCTTCGAACAGACCTCCACCACCATCGAAGTTTCCAAGTTTGGGAAGCGAGATGTCCACATGCGCTTCCGATCCGGTTGGAAATAAGAATTCTCAACAGAAGCCAAAATTTTCTCCTTGTTCTTGAGAATGGATGTTAGAGAGTTGGCAGGTATTCCGAAATCCGCAGCAATATCCTTCTTCCTTTTAACTCCTTTCTCGACACACTGAATGAGCTTCACTTTCTCATTCAAAGATAGCGTCTTGTAATTTTTCTTTTCCACTGTTGCAGCGTTGAGGTCTAAGTTCTGTTCAACAATTATTGTCGTACTGACGAGAGAGTGATCTTCGGGAAAGCTCGGAGCTATGTTCCCCCACTATGTGTCTTCCCCCACCAGGCGAGTTAGGCGACTGCGCATGACCGTTTCTCTACTGCGAATGACGTGTACGGTTCACGGCTCGGTTGGAACAGACCTTTTGACTATATATGTATAGTATAAAATTGTTTTATACTATATACAGTGAAACTTGTTCCAACCGAGCCGTGAACCGTACACGTCATTCGCAGTAGAGAAACGGTCATGCGCAGTCGCCTAACTCGCCTGGTGGGGGAAGACACATAGTCTCATAGTATCATAATTAATAACGTTCAACCTAGTTTTGGCCTGCTCGCAACCCTATAAATTAAAATATATATCTCAAAAACGAAGCTATAAATCAAAAATTTGCAAGGGTGATTTTTTTCTCTAAATTAAACGCGGAATCCAATAATTAAATTTTCTTTGCAAAATATCCAGTGGCGCCGAAGATTGGGAGGGGGAAAGGGGGTACCGGCCCCCAGTATCTACGCCACTGGAGAGTATTTTAAAATTATTTGATCATTACTTAGAGCTGTATTACATTAGTCTGTGTGCGAAATTGTATGGAAATCGATCCAGTAGTTTAGAAGTTATGATGAGAAAACCATTTCTTTCCACAACTTTACACCCTGTATCTTTGTTAGTAAACATGAAAAAAATTTCTTATGAAAGTCTACTTTATTTTTATTGTTCTATAACATATCAAAGTTAATGACGTTTAACCTGGTTCACCCTCTATATATATTATATATACAATATAAAAAAGGGTATAAAAAAAGTCCCGGGACGGCCGAATATTTTGAAAAATATGCATCGCATAGAAAAACAAAAAAACAAGGGTTCAATATTTTTAAAAGTTCTATCCAGCCATATCAAATTCGACCCCCCCCCCCCCTCCCCTCTCCCCGCTGGGGGTTACTTCAACATTTTAAATGGAAACCCCCAATTTTTATTACAGATTCGGGTTTGACGTTAAAAAATAAGAAACTTTTGTCTGAAATATTTTTTTGTATCAGGGGTAGATGGCGCTCCAATCGATGGGGGAAATAAAAATACGAGATGCTAAAAATTCATGGAAAGAAACTTCAATACGAAGAACAAAAAATACGGGTTCAATTTTTTTAAAAGTTCTATCGAGCCTTATCAAACTCGACCCCCCTCCTCACTCAGTCGCTGGAGGGCGGGTGGTAACTTAAAAATTTTAAATGGAAATCCCCAATTTTTATTGCAGATTCGGGTTTTACGTTAAAAAATAAGAAACTTTTGTCTGAAGTATTTTTTGTATTACTGGTAGATGGCGCTGCAACTGTCAAACTGGGTATCCATGGTACTTGTGTGAATGCACAGTCCGCCGTGAACAGAGAATCTCAGAATTTGTATTCGGCAGTGTTTTGGAGGAAAGGGATCGAATTTAGCGCGGTAGCTTGATTTCAGTTTTGCAGATCAACCCGAGGTTTAGTGGAGTGATGGATATTGTGTCTGTGATTTGTGTCCCCATCGATTGGAGCGCCATCTACCCCTGATACAAAAAAATATTTCAGACAAAAGTTTCTTATTTTTTAACGTAAACCCCGAATCTGCAATAAACATTGGGGGTTTCCATTTAAAATTTTTAAGTTACCCCCCACCCCTTAACCGTGGAGAGGAGAGGGGGGTCGAGTTTGGTATGACTGGATAGAACTTTTAAAAATATTGAAGCCGTGTTTTTTGTTTTTCGTTTTGAAGTTTTTTTCCATGAATTTTTAGGATTTCGTATTTTTATGTTTCCCCATCGATTGGAGCGCCATCTACCCCTCATACAAAAAATATTTCAGACAAAAGTTTCTTATTTTTTAATGTAAAACCCGAATCTGCAATAAAAATTGGGGGGTTTCCATTTAAAATTTTGAATTTACCCCCGCCCCCTAGCGGGGAGAGGGGTGGGAGGCTCGAGTTTGGTATGACTGGATAGAACTTTAAAAAATATTAAAACCGTGTTTTTTGTTTTTCTATGCGACGCATATTTTTCAAAATATTCGGCCGTCCCGGGACTTTTTTACACCCTGTATATGTATATATCGTTGTATAGTACGTTTGCTCCATTTTCACATTTCATGATGCCTTTCAAAAGTTAAACTCAATCGAAAATTTAATCCTGGATCAGGCAACATAAAACTTACATCAAATTATTGAAATTATAATTATTAAAAACTTACTTATTAGGCTGCTAGGATTTCCCACATAAAAGGGGCCTATTTCATTCTAGCGATACGATAGATATTCGCACACGATGGATTGTACCGATTTGCTACGGTAAAGAATGGTGGTGGGGGAAGTTCGTCGCGGCGACGGATTTTTTTCGTCGCGAGAAGTTGGACAGTTTTATACTTCACGCTACGTATTTCATTGTCACACGCAAAAAGTCCCCCGCCATTCCCCAATACATATTTACGCGAATGTCGCGTCGTTGGAAAGAAATAAGTTCCTAAGACGTTTTCCCGCCTAAGACGATTTTTTACATATCCCCTTGAAAATAGTATTGGGTTGATGCATAAGTTCCCGCCGTTTGTTTCCTTTTTTAAATTGCGCGTTAAATATAAAATGTTTTGGCATAATATTTTGTGTTAATCGAAAGAAAATTGTTTGCTCTACAAGATAGTGTATTTGATTTTTTGTTGGAGTTAATTTTTGTTAATTTTCAGATCATTTAAATAGAGTGTCAAGTCGACAAAAATGAGCATTTTCGACACCATCTTCTTTTTGCGTTTAATCGAGGTGCCAAAGCCACGGAAGCGGCTCGCGAGATTTGTGCTTTGGCACCTCGATTAAACGCAAAAAGAAGATGGTGTCGAAAATGCTAATTTTTGTCGACTTGACACTCCATTTAAATGATCTGAAAATTAACAAAAATTAACTCCAACCAAAAAATCAAATACACTATCTTGTGGAGCAAAAATTTTTCTTTCGATTAACACAAAACATTATGGAAAAACATTTTATTTTTAACGCGCAATTTAAAAAAGAAAACAAACGGCGGGAACTTATGCATCAACCCAATATTAAGCGGAATTAACTGTATTTCCTTCAAAAGCGAAAGGTCTCTGGTTCAAATCGGTAATGATTTCGTAAATGGATTCCGATTCGTATCTTCATTCTTCTAATATTTAGTCATCTCGTTAATAGTTATTTTCGTTATGAGGGCGTGAAGCGCCGTTTTAGACGAGTCTGGAGTTTGCCGCGAGTACGGCAACCACACTCGTTAAAACGGCGCGAAACAACCGAATAACGAATTCTATTTTTTGTCACTAAGTGTCAAATACGAGGTTGACGATTTCACGCACTGCGCAACTTTTCACGAATTGGTGTGTGAAAGATGATTTCACATGCGTCGAGGACGCCTATGAAACCGAGTATTTGACACTGAGTGACAAAAAAGACATTTATGATAATGTATTCAGTTTTAATGCACCTAACTCAATTTCTGTCTCCGTCGAATTAATAGTCTTTTATTTTTAGGGATATTCTTACATTATAAAATTCTTCTCGATAGCAGCAAGCTATTAACTGTCTTTATTACAGTTTTATAGAAGTACATACATCATTCGCTTACGGGAAATGTAGTATTACGTACGATATTTTATGTTTATCGTAATTGTAACAGCTATAGCGAAAACTGTAGTTAATATTATTTTATTGTTGTTATGGACGAACATTAAAAATGTAACTGCCAACTGTATTAGCTAAAATTTAAAAAGAATTACAAGCATACCATCAATATAAATGACTTTCAATGTTAAACGTTCACAATTTCAGGAGCTATCGAAGCAGGCCTAGCAGGAACTGTTTGGATACCGACATGCGATAAGCCTCGCTCTTCTGTGGGTGACTTACAGCCCAACTATACCATAAAATACGTAACCGATCTTGTGCAAATATTAAATCGCGGTCCCAATGCACCGGAGCTCGAAGACAGCTCTTCGAATGCTTCGGACGGTAGTTGATAAGAATGGAGCTTCGCAGTATCTGACAGCACGTCTGTTATAACAAATTTTACTTTCTTGGATTGTTTTAAAAAAATACGGAGAGTGGCTCATTTTGAAATACTCGAGTAGATATCTCAAAAGGAAATATAGGTGTAGGGAAATGGTTGAGAAAAAAGTTCTACAGGGCGGGAAGAATTCTAATGCCTAAAGTCTATTATGTCTACAGGATGTAAGTTTTTTGTACAAGCTTAGTTATTTTTCTTTAGGTATGTACTATACGCTTTCTTTAGGGTATTAGTATTGCTTTTGACAAAATATGCGCTATATTTTTAAATAGAACGCAAATATTTTTATATCTACTATTTTATTAACGATATCAAAACGAACTCAGCGATCTTTAATAGTAATAATTTATTTTTATTTGTTAATTAATTAATTTCTCACTATGCGATGAAACACTCAATATTTTAGGTCCACCATACTAAATTAATATTTTTAGTTTGAATATTATTGTCGCGCATCAGGTTTAGAATGAATAATCAAAAAAATCAAAAATAAATGTTTGTATGTATAAAATCTATCTGTTTTCACTATTAGTGTAGAAACTAGACGGGTTCTTATAAATGTTAACATTTGTTTTTGTCTTTTTTTTACTTGTTCCGAATTTGACGTAAAAATATCAAGGGGGATCTTTTAGCATTATAGTATGTTGGCCAAATTTACACAAATCAGTAGTCCCGAAATATCTCTTTCCCTGCTTATTTTTATACGTCAAAATAAATTCTAATCGATTGTATCTATTATCAGGCCGTTAGTGCGTAGTTTTTTATTCTCAATCATTAAAACAAAAATGATTAAATTAAGAAGATCACAGGCCATATTCATCACCATCCATGGTTGCTAACAACATTTGACAGGCGACAATTTTTCAAATAGTATTCGAATTATTTGTGTACTCACAGCAAATTTGGTCGTGCTAGCGGTTTTTAGATTACTCCCCGTCGAATCCAAGAAAATTTCTTTCGGCAACGTAGTTGTTATTTGCGTAGAGTTTGTTCAGGACGCGTGAGAGATATGGTGTATTTTGAATTTTTTGGTTTTCAGACAATATTAAATTTTACTCAAGGGGCACTAGTCCAGCAGATGTAATTGCTCAGTGAGAATTCGATGTTTATTGGATGACATTAAGTATTAATCAATGAAGATCGAATATTGATTGCGCGATTTTCTGTTGAATTGGTTTATCCTGACTATCACTTGAAAAATTCCTATGAGCTATTTTCAAAGTTCCCAGAATTGGAAGACGCCTCTTAAAATGGCGAATAGTGACTTTTCAGTAGGACAAACGTACCCTACTGAGCATCATACCGTGCATCAGGGCATAAAAAGCCATTAACTGTAATTAACGGATTAAAATTAATTATTACTATCAAATGTCATTGTATTTTTTTTAAATACCAGCAATAAGACAATGACTATACGGATGAAGGTACACTTGGGATTCGGTTTAAGAACAATGTGTTTGTAAATTTGACAAAATTAGCGTTAACTAAAATTAGATAAATTTTAGTTTTCGTTTCTCCCCTCGAGGAGAGATCCAAAAATCGTTTTTATTTCAACTTTATTTTAAAAAATATTTGCCTCAGTCAATTAAAATGAATTATCCTTCAGTTATATGAGTATCAATTTCTTGCTACAATTTGTTAGGTTCATGATGAGCTTATTTTTATAATTTGCAGTTCAAATTTTTTCAGTTTACTGGAGAATCAGGTTTGATGTAGAACCGCAAAAGATTAGATATAGAAGACATATTGATGAAGTAATGCAGTGATCGTTGTACAGGCGCATTGTTGAACTTATCGTCGATTACTTGACTGACTCTCTCTCTTATTGTATAAAAAAGAAATTGTATTTAATCTAAGCCGAATCTTCATGGTGTAGCAGTTCAAAGGTATTGAATATCACGTATACCGATATCCTCAGTCAGTATTCCCTGTAATAGATGTTGCAGGAAAGAGTGCCTAGACAATTGCAGCAATATACAAATGATTCTTCATCCCTTCTCAGCTAATTGGAGACGAATTTAATGATATATTATTATGGTCGCCTAAACTTGTAATGTGAATATATCAACAGGAAGCGTTAGACAACAAAGCAAAATACGTAACCAGCAATTAGCATTATATTCTTGTGGCTGCGAATGGTTTGTTTAGATTATGCATTTTATTATTATACTTTTCTGATTCCATGTAACTTCGGTGATCTATTAGGTGTACAACTTTGCTTCCGCCGTTTTTCTCGTACGGCGTCTATAGGAAAACGGCGGAAACAAAGCTGTACACCTAATATTACAAGCCCAAACTTAGTGGAACGAAGATCTGTTAATATTGTATTGTATGTTCCGTATAAGTGACACGAAGTATATAACATAGGTAGGTAGGTATACAACTATTACAGGGCTATATGCTGGTTTAATATTGACATAAAGGAATTGACCAATGGTAATGGGCTTCTTCAAAAATCTGCAATACCTACTAATTGGTCAATCATGTTAAATTGATATAGTTAAACTGCCATGACTCTGTCATGTAAATGTAATCATAGCCTAAGGAGTATGAAATATTTGGAAATCATTTCAGGTTGAAATATTCCATGAAATGTTGCAGAAATATTAAAAAAATATTCCAATCCTCCAGCAGATAATAATGATGTAGAGAATGTTAAGTATGTTTCGTATATAACCGGCCATGTTCTGGCCCAACCATTTTTAATTGCGTTCATTTTTTTTATAGAATAATCCTCGATAAAATAAACCTTCGTAATGTTTTAACAAATTTTTTCACCACGTTCTCGAATTATAAAATAATGAAACATTGGAGAAAAATGAGTCTACTCGAACTTCAGATGATTATAACTTCAATAAAAGAAATGCTATCGACAAAAACAATGACGGATTTTTTTCGTCTTGAAGTAGGTACTCTACCGCATGTCCTATGGCCAACCGCGCAGGTGAGCTGCGACCTGAATTCTTGACTTCGGCAGTATTTATGGTACAGTTAGAGTGGGCTTCAGACGAGTGCGCTGCATAAGAACGAAAAGTGTCAACTGCTCTTCTAATAGCTGTCAATTCGGGAGATCGAAGCGTTTCGTGTAACCTCAAAACCGTAAAGTTTTGAATTAGTAGTGAATAATTTGTAGAAGTGATGAGAAATAATCATAAATAATCTTCCGAATTGACACCTTAGGTATCGCTCACGTCACTTCGTAAAACTACTTCCTAGACACGCGCGGTGCTAGCGCGGAAATAATTTCTGAAACAAATAGGCATGAGGCGTGTAATTCGGTTGGACATCGAAAAAACCCGAATGATTGTTAACTCTCACTTCTGAACATTGCTTACCATTTATTCAAAGATTCACGATTTCGAGCTTAGACTTCGATCTCCCGAATTGATAGCCATCGGGAAATCAGACGTTTCACACTTTTCGTAAGAATGCAGCGTAAGAGCGAAAAGCGTCGTCTGATTTCCCGATGGCTGTCAATTCGTAAGATTATTTATGATTATTTCTCATCACTTCTACAAATTATTCACTACCAATTCAAAACTTTACGACTTTGATGTTACACGAAACGCTTCGATCTCCTGAATTGATAGCTATTAGAAGAGCAGTCGACACTTTTCGTTCTTATGCAGCGCACTCGTCTGAAGCCCACTCTAACTGTACCATAAATACTGCCGAAGTCAAGAATTCAGGTCGCAGCTCACCTGCGCGGTTGGCCATAGGACATGCGGTATACGATAATGAATGACGGCTTAAAATTTTCATCGTTAATTTTTTTAAACTAAGCCGGAAAAAATACGTATTTCAAGAAAATTTTTTTTAACTTTATTGAGTCATAAAAAATCCAGAATGATATTTAAATATTTTTTTCATTTCTTCATTGTATAGGGCACTTCAAGACGAAAAGAAACTGGTTGTTTTTATCGATAGCTTTTTTTTTTATCGGAATGATAATCCGAAGTTCGAGTAGACTCATTTTTCTTCAGTATTTCATTATTTTGTAACTCAAGAACGTGTTGATGAACAAAATTTGAAGAAAATTACGAAGGTTTATTTTATCGAGGACTGTTCTATAAAAAATGGATGCAATTAAAAATGGTCGGGTCAGAACATGGCCGGTTATACAGACTGTCCCTTTCAATACACGCCAGCATGGCGGGTTGCATATCGGTTATCCGCCTTGCGCCAGACACAGGCGCCACAGGCGCATGGCCCCTGCAGCGGATCGGAGGCGTCAACCGATATGCAACCCGCCACGCTGGCGTGTATAGCGGGGGACAGTCTGTATACGGAATGCCCCGTATATACCCGGCTTCCTTTTTTACATATTTTTTACATTACTGAAGTCAGCAATATATCACTTTTTAAAAACAATGCTCAGTAGTTGAACGTTTCTATCGTCAGTTTATACGTGTGTATGTACTCTGCAAGGCGGTATTAGATTCTGAAATGTTTCAAAATATTCCTAAAATATTTAATGAAATATTTTACCGCAAATTTCTAGCGGACATAGAAATATTTCAGAAATATTCCATGAAGTATTTGTGCAATGTTTCATCCTTGGTATGGAATATTTCTGCAATGTTTCTACAATATTTTATGCTGTGTGGGAGAGGATATCTACGTCCAAGCATTATTATTTGGGCATCATTGTAAAGCTTTAGGAGAGGGAAGTATTATCTAAATAGAACTGGGTAGTGTAGTGTGATAAACTAGAAGTGGCAACGTATGTATGCAACAATGTTAGACAACGAAAAACTTCATTTCGCTCTTTTCGTCTTTTTAGTATGTCTGTGGTAGATTTTAGTTGTCGTGCTTACAAGCAAATATTCTAAAGTATTATAGTTAGGTTTCGATTTTGAAAATGCTAGAAATTTTGGCTTTATTAAACGATTAGACGCCGCTATTTTTATGTAAATTTAATTTCAAGTTAAGGTTGTGAAGCAATTCACTGAAATTTGAACTACAAGAGGTTGAGGAGAGAGCAAACTAAGATTTAGCAACAGTTTTCATACAAAAGTTATTAAGAACGAAAATGAAATAACTTATTTGATATGTAAACGTTTATCTCACCTGGTTTCATTTAAAAAATAACTCGTAGGTAACCAAAATTCGGTGGGTTGATTCTGCCAGTTAAATGGAAAGTTAAAAACAAGGATTCTCTTTTTTCAATATTCCTCAAATTTGCTAAGTTTTTATAAATATCGAAATAGCAGAACACGTTAGAATATTTCTCGTTTGAACGAAAATACATACAGGGTGTTATTCTTGAGACTGATCATAGGACGATGTGCAGTAAAGGGTTAGACTATTGGGATCTGACATGGAGGCTGGGCCTAGTTAATGTGACGCTGAGAAGGGTTATACTTTATGATTTCTGTATGTGATTTAGAAAACTTTTGTTAAAATGTTTATATGAATCGAAAATACTTGTGATTGGGCTAACACAAACTCCGCTTAAAGAAAGACCATAGAGAGTGAAAGAGTTTTAAGAGCAGGATATATCGTCAAATTCGAGATAAATGCAGAAAATTTTAGGAGTGATGCCGTGAACTTCTTATCACTTAGAATTTCAGAACTTCGGACTTAACAACGAATTCTGTTCTTGGATTTAGAATGTGGAGAAAAAAGTTCAACTTTCATTTCAACAACAAAAGTACAGCCGATTGTGTCATCAAGCCTCCACAAAACCACGATAACAGTACCCTTCTAGAGTGCTTCCACTTTCTCTCACCAGATGTGGCCAAGAATGTCAAATCCCAATACGATTGACTGCATGCTAAAAAGTGTCAATCGAAGGAACCAATCATATGGAGGGTTCTGTATTATTGGTTCCATCAATCGACACTTTCTGGTGTGCAACCAGTCGTATAGTCTATCCCTTTACTGCATATCATTCTACAGAGTAAGTCATTGGATCTACGATATAGTAAAGCTAGGAACGCACGGAGAGCTATACTATAATATATATTACTGGGAATCGCGACATAGGGGCGTGACCTAACCAATATGGCGCCGAATAAGACCTAAACCATTCGACAATACACGCGATTTGTGAGAAAACAGTAAAAATGTTAATAACTGTAGAACAAATTTATGATTGGGCCCAAACAAATCCTTCCCATCGCAATGTGATTGAAGGAAATCGTGTCCTTAATGCTAATCATATCATAAAAATTGGTAGAAATATGGAAAATATGACACCCGGTTGTATCAGTTTGACAGCTTTCTGTCTTCAAACGTCTCATTTAACGTAGCACGTTTCATTTTGTAGCACGTTGCCATGTCTTCAATATATCTATTTTTTCTAATTTTCCAAACAGATTTTCAATGTATACTACGCGTTCATTTGGTTTTGGAAAACCGTGAAAACACAAGGATAACTGTTTTTTCGAATTACTTTCGCAGCAACTAACTGTACAAGACTTTACATTTTTTTTTATTCGTTGTACGAAGCTTAAACCTCTTTTTATATTCTTTAAACTTCATAAATTCTCACGTAAATTTCATTCACTAAACACGATCAGCTGTCCGTACTTTGTACACCCAGGGACTCGGAATCTGTCGCTGGTGACTTTTTTTAAATGTTATTTTTAAACGTACTAACCAATGAACAATTAATTCTCAGGCCCTCATTATCTACGGTGGCGTCTACTCTCGTTAATGAAAGCATGATTCCGAGTTCCTGGGTGTACATAGCGTCTTAATAATGATTGGGGGATCCGCCACCAGATGGCGAGCATCCAATGTCGATTGCCAATAGCTTCCTGGTGAAATATCGCTCAAGCCAGCGTTATAGGGCATGTAAAAATATATCGCTCGGATATAGCTATGTATTATAGTTCAGTACATTTTGTCTCAATCATTATAATGTCGAGCGATATTTTTGTAATAATATATATTATAGTATAGCTCTCCGTGCGTTCCTAGCTTAAATGTGGTGTATACGTTTTTGTAGGACTGTAGATATAGAGCGCGGCCTGTCATTAGAGGAAGTAGGGGAAGATTTAACAAATGATGCACGCGTCTGGAGGTAAAATTCTCAACTAATATGACCGTGAATTCCTAAGCGAGTGTGATTAGAATACCGGGGACGTGGCCGCTAATTTACCGACGGCTTCGATCTTTATTAGGTTAGGAAATCTGTCAAATACGAGATAGTTGTACTCTTAATGTACGGAGGACTTTACGATGAGTAGCTATCCAGATTTAGAAAATATTAGGGGGTTGCATTGAAAGCCGCTGTTTTTTTTTGCCATCTTGTTCATAACACTCCCTCAAAAGTGAGCCTAATTTTATGGAAAACACGTTGACACATGTCAATGGGAATGCTGGTAATTTCATTGCGCATTCGCTCCTTTAACTGCTCGGTATTGACTGGAACGTCACTAAAGATGTGGCTTTTGACATATCCCCATAAAAAAAAAGTCTAATGGAGACAGGTCAGGTGACCTGGGGGGCCAAGGAATGTCACCACCTTTGGAGATGACAGCGCCTGGAAACAACTCACTCACAACGTCAAGGGATCGTCGTGCAGTATGTGCCGTGGCACCATCCTGTTGAAACCACGTCATCCCATCGTAACCAGGAAAGTTTCGTACGGCTACCGCAAAAAAATTGCGTATCATTGCACAATAACGTTCGCTGTTTACCATCACAGCGCGGCGTCTGGCGTCTACAGAGAAACAAGGACCGATTATTCCAGTCGCCGACATGGCGCACCAAATCGTCACTTTCTTCAAATGCGGCTGCTTTTGATGTTTTTGTCTTGGGTTGTTAGGGGCCCAATATCGGAAATTTTGTTTATTAACATACCCGTCAAGGTGAAAATGGGCCTCGTCGGAGAAGATTTTGTCCAAACCACCATCGTTCCCGAAAAAATTAATCATTATCTCACAGAAAGTTTTTCTGAGCGGGTAGTCCGCAGGCTTTAAGAACTGTACCATCTGGATTTTATACCAGACCCAGTTTCTCGGAATTTTTTCGCCCACAATTTTCCTAAACTTGCAGAGGGTGCATCATCTACCCACCGAATATTGTAGTGATTACAAAATTGCCTTCTCGCCGCTGTGTACGAATCATTCGTTTTAAAATACGCTTCGATCATGAAAGCACGCTATGCTCCCGTCCACTGCTCCATGGTTACTGACAATCCACAGATGTACAGTGCAAGATGCCTGAGGTCCCCCCCCCCCTAACTTATCGTAGGTTTACACGCGGCAACTTTCAAAACTGCGTTTTACTCTTGGTCACCCTGTATTTGCCTTCGAAAGCTATAACTTTCTCCCACTTTTCTGGCAGAAGTTGAATTTCGCGACAAAAGAATTGTCTACTTTTTGAGCTAATCCACTCAGCAACCCAATTTTGGACTTCTTGGTAATTATTGAAGTGTGTATTTTTCAAGTCGTGTTGCATCGATCCAAATAAATGATAATCACTCGGGGCCCAGTCTGCAGAATACGTTGGGTGTGGGAGAACTTCCCATTCAAACTCCATCAATGTTTCCTTCGCGACTTTAGCAATATAAGGCCGAGCGTTGTCGTGAAGAAAAATGACTTTTCGGCGATTTGATATAATTGATGGTCGTTTTTGCATCAAATTATCATTTAAGCGCTTCAATTGTTGTTGATAATGTTCAGCAGTAATTGTTTCATTCGGTTTCAACAGCTTATAATAAACAACCCCTTCCATATCCCACCAGATTGAAAGCATTGTTTTGTGACCGTGGATGTTTCATTTTGGTATCGACGTTGATAGTTGGCCAGGATCAACCCATGATTTTTTTTCGTTTCGGGTTGTCGAAATAGACCCATTTCTTATCACCGGTTACGATCCGCCATAAAAAACTTTTTTATGCTTTGAAATTTAAAAAATCGAGATGTTCAGATGATTAGCTATAGCATTTTCGGTAAATTCATGTGGCAACCACTTTCCTTCTTTTTCAATCTTTCCCGTGGCATCTAAACGTCGTGAAATTGTAAATTTATCGACTTCAAGCTGTCGAGCCAATTCTTTGAGCGATCTTCAAACGATTATCAAGCTAGCTGTCAGAGCGTCTGTGACATTGACCACTATTGATATGGCCGATGTTTTTCGGACTGAAACATCTATTTGGTTTGTGTCCCTGCTATTTGGTTCGAGTCCCTACTATTTGGTTCGAGTCCCGGCTGTCGGTATTGTCACCGAATTTTAGGGAACCATCTTGGATCCGATAGCGCCAACCGATATGCAATGTGCTACGCTGGCGTGTATTGAAAGGGACAGATTGTATGTTATATGGGGCATTCTCTGCCAAGACAGCCACCTTTTTCATGAGGGTCACAAAAAAATCTGATTTTTATTTACATAGTCATACTTGATGAAAAAGCATTATCTAAATTTTTTTAGATTTTTTTCAGGCGCCGTTAATGGTATACATCAATTTGAAAAATAAATTTTAACTTTAAAGTTTCAAGTGTACTATTAATCTCATAAACAACTTTGTATACATGAACATTTTTGTTTTTTTCTCAATTAAAAAAAAATATACAACAATTTTTAAGTGACATTAAAAGGCATTTTCTTACAAAAAAGTGAAAAAAACACCAGAAAATATTTATTTCACCAATGCGACAGTCGATTTTTCTTTAAAAAATTCAGTACATTTGAAATCAATAAAAAACTGTGCAGAAAAAAATTTGGTAGTGGAAGGGCCATTTCTTCATGAAGAAAAATTCTTTGTTTTTTCTCTTAAAAAATTTTTTTTTAATCAGACAATGTTGTGTATCCTTCTATGCATCTATGCATAGAAGGATAAAGAAAATTTTCTGATTTTCACACAAATTCTTTTTAAGTTTTTTCTCTTAAACATTTTTTCATAAATCCGAAAATGTTCTTTATGTTTCTATGAATAGATGCATAGAAGGATAAAGAACATTTCCTGATGGAAAAAAATTTTTTTAAGACAAAAAACTTAAAAAGAATTTTTTTCTTCATGAAGAAATGGCCCTCCCACTCCCCCCCCCCCCCCAATTTTTTTCTACACAGTTTTTATTGATTTCAAATGTACTGAATTTTTTTAAGAAAAATCGGGACTGTCGCATTGGCGAAATAAATATTTTCTGGTGTTTTTTTCACTTGTAAGAAAATGCCTTTTAATGTCATTTAAAAATTTTTATATATTTTTTTTTTAATTGAGAAAAACAAAAATTGTCATGTATACAAAGTTGTTTATGAGATTAATGGTATACTTGAAACTTTAAAGTTAACATTTATTTTTCAAATCGATGTATACCATTAACGGCGCGTGAAAAAATCTAAAAAAATTTAGGTAATGTTTTTTCATCGAGTATGACTATGTAAATAAAAATCAGATTTTTTTGAGACCCTCATGAAAAAGGTGGCTGTCTTGACAGAATGCCTCATACAGATTATTATTATTCACTTATCTCTATCATCTTCCTCATCAATATTATTTTCAATTGTATCATTCGTCCCATTATCGTCGAAATATGTGGGCATTGCGAGCAATGATTAGGCAGGCACCCTACGCATGCAACAGGCAACGATACACGAAACGTATGCATCGTCCCAACTAGTCGCCGCGCGTAACGTAGCAGTCCTTTGATGCGACGGCTAAAAACCGACAAGTGGTGGTTCGGCTTGTAACGGTTACGCGTATCAAATTGGTTACAGATAACATGCAACAGAATAGGCTATTTGACTACTATTGAGAAACCACCAGAAATGGTTTATTATATAATTTTGTACAAGCTGTATGAATATTTCTAATGAAATAAGCATTATATTCACTAAAAATCGAGGAACAAATTTAAATAGCTAAAAAGGCGCCAAAAACGACAGACTAGCGGCCTCTCTAATCACGTGATTCCTCTGACGTCACATAATTGTAAACACAAATGAACGTCAAGCAGCAGCTGTCAGAATTAGTTGTTCTCTTTGAAAATAAACCAAATTGTTAAAAAACAATGAACTACAAGTGGTGTGCAGTGCCAATAATAATCTCAAAACAAAACGATTCTAAAGCAAACCTAACCTAAAAGTTGTTGTGAACTGTTTGTTTACAATTATGTGACGTCACACTAACCGTTAGCCAATCACGTATCGTTTCTAATTAAATGGACGCATTTTAAAAAGACAACTTTTGAAGTTAAGATTTTTAATATTAAACATATATATATTTTCGTTATTTTACTGAAATAAGTTTAATTAGATAGCAATAAAGAGAGATGATAACAATTTGTAATGTATTTTCAAACTAGTCAAAATGCCTATTCCGTCTCCATTAGCCGTAACGTAACAGGTTCGGTGTTACGTTACGGGTCATCTGTTACAAATGGATACGGGCCTTTAGTTTTCATTTCAACCTGAAATAATTTTTTCCTATTTTTTTCCGAACTATTAGGTAAGTACGCTCCTAGCAAATCAAGTACGCGCTGCTGCTTATAGGATGACGCCACGTGTTTGATATATGAGCTCACATTCGACACGGTAAGGGTCTCACAGATCGATTTAAAAGTTACTGCTGCGGCCTAATTTCGTTAACCTTGATTAATTAAACGACGAGATAAGTTAACGGACAGTGATGCCAACTTTTGAGTGAAAATTATACAGTTTTAATAGCCACGTGCGCACGTGTTTATCATAACCTTTCAAAGGTAGTACCTACGAGGTGTTCTCGAGGAAACTTGACATACAGTGTGAGTCACTGGATCTGCGACATAGCAAAAATGGTGCATACGATTTTACGGAACTGTAGACGATGAGTGTTATCATTGATTGGTCGTAGTAGGTAGAGGAAGTTAAGCAGGATCGATAATTGTAACGATGAAATTCGTAAACTGAGGTAGGTACACCTGATTCTTACCAGATTTCTCTCTAGTTCTCTTTGAAATCAGGAATACCTACCTCAGTTTAAGAAATTCATCGTTACAGTTGCCGATCCTGGTTAACTTGTCCTATCGAGCACGACCAATCAACGAAGACGCTCATTTACTATGTTGCAGATCCAATTATTCACCCTCTGTATAGCAAGCTTCTTCGAAAACGCACTGTACCGTGTGATTTCGAGGATAGTGATCATAGGCGTATGCGAGTGCGAGTGAAAACATGTGGTGGGTGTATAAGAATTTCTTTGTTGCACATTTTCCTAGACTTGTGTTTAAGTGTGCGACAGAGAAATTCTTATGCGTTCACCCGGGTGTTCTCACTCTCACTCGCACTCGTATATTGCCTATGATCACCATCCTCCAAATCACATAGTATGTCCCCAGGTAGGCTCCCAATCGCCTCCACTTCTCGTTCTCGCGAATTAAAGAATATGCGCTCGGGATACGAATGAGTTTTGCATTGCAATGAATCCGTAACAATGGGTACCAAATTTTGTATCGCGGTTGATTCTTGCATCGGTCTTTTTCGAGTCGGATTGGACATTTGATAGACAAACATTTGAGATGACGTTTCACAGACCCTTACTTCGCGATTCTTTTCGTAGTATCCGAGACGGTAACGCGAACATAGGGGGTACTTTTCTTCGAGGGCTGCAATACGAGTCGACGCCCCAGAGAGAAGATGCCAAATGTGTCTTGCAGACGCATAGGCGTTTCGCGGAAACGAGGATGCAGGGCGCTTTCTCCGCGGACTGCAATAAATATGAGTTGCCTCCCCGGAGAGAGTGCCGAATGGTTTTCGCGGGTGTATGGACGCTTCGCGGAAGTGAGGATGCATGCGACTTCCTACGCGTGGGAAAGTATCTACACGTGCAGCGTAGGCCTTGTCTAGGAAAAGAAGTATGACAAGAAACAAAGGAGGACGGACTGCCTCTTTACGACTGGCTAGGATTATCTCCCGGCGAATGAACGACTCTCCATTGGGCCCTCTTTATTCACGCCCAAGAGATAGTTTTAGGATTTTCATACCCGGCAAGAAAAAAATTGAGACACTCCCTGTGATTGACAGCGACTCAGTGAATATACGCTCTCTGCGATTCGACTTGGATCTCTTGAGTTTCATTTCTCCAGTCAACGGTCCAGTTTTCCCTTCAACTTGAACCGAACTCGTGAGTCGAATACCTTCGTATTCCATGGGCAATAGGAACCGTTACGGTTTCTGGGGGTTGCCTGGGGAGGCGAGGGACATAACAGTCTGCGTCCCCTAGTGACGTGAAGTATAAACAGCTACGTACACACTGCGGCACGAATTCTGTCGTTTGTGACTTTTTAAAATATCATTTTTTAACGTACATACTCGTACTAACCAATGATTAATCAATCCTCATGCTTGCATTAATGAGGATAGACGCCACCGTGGCTAATGAGGGCATGCAAATTAATTGGTCATTGGTTGGTATGTTTAAAAATGACATTTTAAAAAGTCCCCAGAAGCAGAATCCCTGGCCCTCCGGGATATACATACACCCGGGGACACGGTATCTGTCGCTGATGACTTTTTTAAAACGTTATTTTTAAACGTACTAACCAATGAATAATTAATTCTCATGCGCTCATTAGCTACGATGGCGTCTACTCTCGTTAATGAAAGCATGAGGATTATTAATTATTGGTTAGTACGTTTAAAAATAACGTTTAAAAAAAGTCACCAGCGACAGATACCGTGTCCCCGGGTGTACACTTATATGTATGTTACTTGTACTTATGGTCAATGATTCTTATCAACCCGCTTTGGGTGACGGTAGCTACTTCAATTGAATGAACCGTAGTTGAAAGGTACTAGCGGATCTTGTTGTTTTGCCATGAAGCACGAATTAAATTTAGCCTAAATGCCAAAACATTAAGATTCACTCAAATCTTTTAGCTACGGTCGATTCGATTGAAGTACCGTCACCCAAAGCGGGTCCATCAGAATCATTAACTATAGGTGTAAGTCCAGGGATAGAATATCTGCCCGACTTTAACATAGGCTTCCCATGTATGATTGCATGGAAAGCCTATGTTCACGTCGGGCAGATATTCTGTCCCTGGATTTACATATAGTTTTGTGATAATTTCGTGTTGTTATGTCATAGATAAAGCCATATAATGACTGCAGTAAAACGCGGTAAATTCGAAAAACCTTGCATAATTGAGAATTTCGAGTGTTGAACCTTCAGAGAGAACGCGGTGGACGGTTGGGCTTAACCCAACCAAATATACCATGTTATTTCGAGGATGGTGATCACAAGCAATATTCGAGTGTGAGTGAGAATACCCGGACGAACGCATAAGAGTTTCTCTGTCGCACACTCGAACTGGACAAGTCTAGGGAAATGTGAAACAGAGAGATTCTGGTGCACCCACTACATGTTCTTACTCGCATTCGCATACGCCTATGATCACCATTCTCGAAGTTACACGGTATAGGCTTTCGATTCCTCGCGGCTAGGAAAGCGAGGCTGTTTAGTCTATGGACCGTTCGTAGCAAGGCCTGGGCGGCACACTTATGAAGCGACTCAAGACGATGGAACGCGGAATAGGGATAAGGTAATTAAACTATAATAAGCTTAGTCCGTAAGCCCTCCGCCGCCTTGCATAGGGAATAAAGAGTCGATTCATATATGAAAAAGTAGGGCTAACCACCGAACGAAATCTTTGTGAGAGCACAAAGTAGAGAGTCAGTCGGTTGCAGTCTGTAATCGCGATCAAACGCATAGAGTCGCAGCGAGACGATAGGATAAACGTAAAGAAGTAGTCGTTTTGAGCAGTTGAATAAAGTTTTCGCTTCTCATTTATTCATTTTCAAAAACCTTTTTCTTCTTCTTTTTCCCCTACCACCCACCTACAGACGAGGCTCCGCGCCGGGACGACCGATGGGAGAACTAAGAACGTAACAGTATCTGTACGATGGTAAGAGGTAAATGGACGGGGCGAATTCAAAGTGAAGATTTCTCCGGGTATATAAGATGCTCGACCGACAACGAAGCATCATTCACTAAAAACTGATCATCTGATGTACCTTCTCAAATGTTTGCATTTTCTGCACCCGGTGTTGGAACAGTACTTTTACTTCGAAGCTCATGCGCCATGCAGCCGCTGCTGATAAGTATCAAGTGCCATCACTAGGGGATGCAGCCGCTCCAAACGTAACGGCACCAGTTGCAGCAAAAACTACAGCATGATGCTGTTACCGTGCCGAAATTTTGCTATTTGGGTATGTATCAAATAAACCAAAGTATTCGGCAATAATAAATAATTTTACTTAAGCAATATGTGAATAAAGTAAATCTTTCTGTGAAAAATTTCGTTATCTTGCTAGATATAAATTACTTCATACAAATTCTGGTGTAAAAATGAGTAGTATACGCCTCTTGCGTGTCTCGAAAGTGCGCCGAAAGCGCCGCGTAGTTGCCAAGATTGGCACAAATGGGTTACACTGTCAACGAATCAGACCTTCCGGCTTGTGCTTATACAGGCAAACCTAAGTGTATATGTGACCACATGTATAGTCGTACACCCCCGTGCCGTGTAACCAGTACCGCACGTTTTGCTCACCAGGCGAGTAAGGCGGCGCCACCACCGATGCGCACAATGCGTATAAACGGATATACATACCCTTCACATTGAGTAGTAACAAAGCGAAAACAATGATTTTCTAGAAGAAGAACGTCCTACAGTCGGCGGTATCTGCATGCAATTATGATAGAGCGTAACAGTGTGATATAAATTAAATCTAAGAGTTACATATAATAAAATGTCTGCGAGATACATTACAAAAATTGAATTATTAACTAAATATATTAACCTTAAATGGCAGTATAATGACTAAATCTTAATGAGAAATGTCCATAATTTGAAATGATACAAGATGTATTAGTCGCTGTGCACGATATAAGTAGTTAGAGCCATCCACAGGAGAACAGCGGTTTTCAACGCAACCTCCTAATATATTAACCAAAAATGGCAGTTTAATGAATGTGTTATTAATACTTACCATTACCGAGAGAGAGAGAGAGAGAGATATACCAAATACACAAAAATGTGTATACGTCAGCAATCGATATGTATGACATGCGTGCGAATTTCTAACGAGAACAGCACGATGTCTAGAGGAGAGGTAAAGGGTGCGTCAGTGAACAGATTGTTAGAATATAAAAATTGTTATTGATGCTTACCATCGATGTGAGACGTGTTGCGAATATACGAAACCGATATCCTAATGCATTGGTACGTATACGTCAGCGATCGAATTGCATGACATACGTGACAATTTCTGATGAGAAGAGCACGACCCGGAGGAGAGGTAAAGGAGGCGAGGTTGAAGTGCAGAACAAATATTACACGTTATATATATCCAACCATTTTACACATTTATTGAAACGAATATTCCGTCATCATAATACATTTTATTTCACGTACTTTGCGAAACATACTTGTATGGATTAGTCTTTTCCGCGTTCTATAAAATTATTATCAGGACGATTTTTACTTTGTTGATGACCTTTAAACTAGCGTAATATTTTCGAACTAGTTCGTCATTCTTTGACAAATTGTTTGTAAAAATAGCATTAAAACGTTGTATCCTGTCGCATTTAAGGCTCGAAGGGAAATACAGTAATCCCTCGTTATCCGCGGGGGTTATGTTCTTACAATATTCCGCGGATAACGAAATCGCGGATAACGAAACTAGAAGCCCATTTATAAAATACTTAGTGAATTAGTGAAAATTCGCCAATCTCGCTAATTCTAAGCACAAAAATTTTAACGAAAATTAAATGAGTAACTTTTCGCTTGCTCTTTTCTGTGTGGAGGTGGAAATCATACGATAAATCGCGGGAATTTCAAATCGCACATAACCGAAACTGCGGAAACAGAATCCGCGGATAACGAGGGAGTATTGTAATTCTCAAGATCCAGTGACTGTACTTGCTTTATTTCAGACTTAGAACCGACACCGGTCAGACATGTGCTCCTTTCCGCAAGACTCGGTCTTTCTCCCCCGCATTGCTCTTCTCTCTTCTTCTCTCCACTTCTTCTCTCTCTCTCTCTCTCTCTCTCTCTCTCTCTCTCTCTCTCCTCTCTCTCTCTCTCTCTCTCTCTCTCTCTCTCTCTCTCTCTCTCTCACTCTCTCTCTCTCTCTCTCTCTCTCCTCTCTCTTCTCTCTCTCTCTCTCTCCTCTCTCTCTCTCTCTCTCCTCTCCCTCTCTCCTCCCCTCCCTCCCCTCCACCTCCTCCTCTTCTCTCTCTCTCTCCCTCCCTCCCTCTCTCTCTCTCTCTCTCTCCCTCTCTCCTCGCTCTCCCCTCCCTGATGTGACGAGAAACACGAACCACGGGTGGAGTTATAATGTATATAAAAGATAAGGTTAAATATAAGGTACTATTTAGGAGGAAAAATAATAGGAAACTACTGGTGCGTTGCAGTAAGCATAAAAGGTAAACAATTTTATACAGGATCATTAGCGGTGGTATACCACTCACCAAGCGCATCTGATGCAGATTTTATAGAAGAATAAGTAGTCGAAATAACTGAAGAGTTGAATACTACAGGGGAGTGTACAATTACTAGGTGATTTTAATATCGATATGAAAGCAGCTACATTTTATGCAAGAAAATTAGAAGAAGAAATGTTAGTACAGGGAATGAAACAATATGTAAAAGAAGCGACGAGGGTAACAGAAAAAAGCCAAACGATCATAGACCTAGTCTTCTCCAATAAAAAACAGAATATAGTAGTAAAACGAACGCCAATAATAACTGACCATACGTGGTTGTAATGTTAATCAAGGTGCAACATAAAAATGACACACATAAAGAATTTATAGCAAGAGACAGAAAGAACCTGACGAAAGAAAATTT